>MU748032.1:27460-53095 GCA_026770625.1 Nicotiana glauca | reverse complement strand
CTACTATTGAGGTGATACAAATGCCAAGTGACAGGCGTGTGGGCGTACACCGTGAGAATTGCAGCCTGGATCATTGATATTTTGTACTCAGTCCTATTTATGCATATTATATCATGTCTAAGTCTCGATTATTGTTATTTGGCACATCATATCATTGTTTCAGGCTAGTATCATGGCATTTTGAGCCTGTGTGCGTGAGACTGGAGAGGGATGATTGAGTGAGGCCGAGAGCCTGATATTGAGTGACAGTATGGGATCAGGCTGCACGCCGCAATGGAATATTTATTATGCCTTCATTGGCTTGTTATAGCGCTTGGGCTGAATGGAGCCCCTCCGGAGTCTATACACCCCCAGTGAGCGCAATTGATGTTATTGAGGGATGGATCTTCCCTGGACATGGATCTTTTCCGAAGTATTTATACCTGGAGATGGATCTTCTCCATAGGGCTGGAATGGCCTTCCTCGCCACTGGATGACTGCGGTCAGTGATGTATATATATATTCCGGGATGGATCTTCCCTGGGCCAGATGGCCATATACAGTACCGAGTGGTTGAGAGAGTGGAGTTACGTGGTACATTTTTCATGCCTTCTGTGCATTTGTACGTAGAGTTTTGCTGAGCTTTATACTCCACACTGTTCAAATTGTATTTATATATTGTTGAGTTGAATACTTGATTGCAAGCATGCCTATTTTACTGTACAGTTTAATTGTATTACCTGTTGAGGTTTTGGTTTATCACTAACTATCAGTCCATAGTTTGGACTTGTTACTTACTGAGTTGGTGTACTCACGTTACCCCCTGCACCTTGTGTGCAGATCCAAGTATCTCAAGACACGGTAGCGGTTGTTGACTATTCCAATCGCGGACTTCACGGAGATAGCGAGGTAGCTGCCTGGCGATCGCAGTAATGCTTTTATCCTTCTCTATCTTCCTACTAGTACATTGTTGTTATTTCCAGACTATTTTGGTCTTGTCTTGTTTCGGAACAATTGTAGCATTGCTCATGACTTAGTGACACCTGAGGTCGAGCTTGTATTTTTTTGCTTTGTTTGATTTTGACTTTATATCTTTTATCGAATTTCAGTTGAAAAATGGTTTTACTTAATTTTTAAATGAAATGTGGTTTATTTTGGAAATGTGTTGGCTGGCCTAGTTTTACGATAGGCGCCATCACGACCGGGTCAGTTTTGGGGTCGTGACAAGTTGGTATCAGAGCCTAGGTTACATAGGTATCGCGGGTCATGAGCAGGTTAGCAGAGTCTCGCGGATCGGTACAGAGACGTCTATACGTATAGGTATCACGAGTCATGATCAGGTTAGTAGAACCTTTAGGAAAAACTTCACATTCTTGAATTCTTGTTGTGCGAATCTGTTGATTTTGGTACTAAACTTCTGTTGTTCTATTCTTTCACATATGGTGAGAACACGTGCTACCGATTAGGACATATAACCACCAGTACCACCAGTCGGGGCCACTAGAGGTCGAGGTCGTGGTCGAGATGTGGTAGGGGCAGGGGTGTGGCCCGCACAACAGCTAGGGCAGCACATGCAATCCACCAGCCGCCCAGTTCATGATCAGGTTCCAGCAGGACTAGCTCAGGCACCGACTGTGCCTATTGTTATTTCGGGTCTTCCGGAGACCTTGGCTCAGATCTTGACCGTGTGCACTAGTCTTGCTCTGGTGGTTGCGATTTCTACTACAACAGCTACTTCTCAGGCCGGGAGAGGCACTCAGACTCCCGCTGCTCGTACACCCGAGAAGGTTTCTCAGGGACTTCAGACACCGGAGGCACCACCTGCCCAGCCGGTTGCACCTGGTCAGGATTATGTGGTTCCAGTTATGCCTGATGACGAGCATCATCAATTGGAGAGAATTGGTAGACATCAGCCTCCGACTTTTAGTGGTGCAGAGGGTGAGGATGCCCAGGGTTTCTTGGACAACCGTCAGATAATTCTTCATACAGCGGGTATTCTAGAGACTAGTGGTGTCTTATTTACTACTTTTTAGGTTTTTGGAGCTGCCTTCACTTGGTGGGAGGCTTATGAGAGGCGTACGCCTGTTGGTGCAGTCCCCGTTACCTACCATCAGTTCTCCATTATCTTCCTAGAGAAGTATGTACCACATTCCCGCAGAGAGGAGCTGTGCAGGCAGTTCGAATAGCTGCGTTAGTGGGATATGACCGTGATGCAGTATGTGATAAGATTCTCCGAGTTGGACCATCATGCTATCTGGCTAATTACCATGGATAGGGAGAGAATTAGGAGGTTCGTTGATGGCCTCACTTATCAGCTACAGATTTTTCTGACCAAAGAGAGAGAGAGAGAGAGAGAGAGAGAGAGAGTATCTGGCGCTTCTTTTAAGGAGGTGGTTGATATTTCTAGAGAGATAATGTCAGTTCGCCGCAAGGAGCGAGATGAGAGAGAGGCCAAAAGGCCTTGGGAATCTGGTAGTTTTGGTGGTGTTCCTTCGGGAGCTCAATTTTAGCACGGTAGAGGCCACCTATTCAGACATGCTCAGCCAGCCCGTTCGGGTCACCGTGGTGGATCATCTGGCCATGGTTCTCACAGTTCACATCAGGGTCACTCATCTCTCAGTGTCCTTCCAGCTCAGAATTTGACTCATGAACCATCAGTTTAGGGCGCATCTAGGCCTGGTTCTTCTAATGGGTATCTTGGTGCTCGGGGCTCCCTTTAGTCCCCGACGCCATTTGTTGGGAGAGGTTGCTTCGAGTGTGGTTATTTGGGTCATATCAAGAGGTTCTCTCCCCGTCTTACGGGAGGTTCATCCCAGCAGAGGAGTTAGCCTTCGGCTTCAGCACTAGTTACTTCCCCACCCGCCCAGCCAGTTTAGGGCAGAGATTAGCCAGTTAAGGATCGCTCTAGAGGGGGAGGTCGATCAGGTGGTGGTCAGGCCCGTTTCAATCCACTCCCAGCCAGACCAGATGTTATTGCTTCAGATGCTGTAATTACAGGTATTGTTTACGTATGCCACAGACATGCCTCTCTATTATTTGACCCCGGTTCCACTTTTTCATATGTGTCATCATATTTTGCTCATTATCTGGATACGCCCCGCGAATCTCTTATTTCATCTATTTGTGTATCTACTCCGGTGGGCAATACTATTATTGTGGACCACGTATATCGATCGTGTGTGGTGACTATTAGGGGTTTGGATACCCGAGTGGATCTGTTGTTGCTTAGTATGGTTGATTTTGATGTGATATTGGGCATGGATTGGTTATCTCCGTGTCATGCTATATTGGACTGTCACACTAAGATAGTGACGCTGGTTATGCCCGGGGTTCCATGGATTGAGTGGCGAGGTTCGACTGATTTTGTTCCTAGTAGAGTGATTTCATTTTTGAAGGCCCAGTAGATGGTTGGGAAGGGTTTCCTTTCTTATTTGGCCTTCATGAGGGATGTTAGTGTAGAAACTCCTACCATTGATTTAGTTCCGTTAGTGAGAGACTTTCTAGATGTGTTTCCTACAGACTTGTCGAGCATGCCATCGGACAAGGATATTGACTTTGGTATTGATTTGGTGCTTGGCAATCAACCCATTTCTATTCCACTCTATCGTATGGCACTGGCAGAGTTGAAGGAGCAGCTTTAGGAACTCGATAAGGGGTTTATTCGGCCTAGTTTGTCGCCTTGGGGTGCGCCCGTTCTATTTGTAAAAAAGAAGGATGGTACGATGAGGATGTGCATTGATTACAGGCAATTAAACAAAGTCACGATCAAGAACAAGTATCATTTGCCTTGTATTGATGATTTATTTGACCAGCTTCAGGGAGCGAGAGTGTTCTCCAAGATTGATCTCCGTTCAGGGTATCACCGGTTGAAGATTAGGGACTCGAACATTCTTAAGACAACTTTTCGGACCCGATACGGTCATTATGAGTTCCTTGTGATGTCATTTGGGCTAACCAAGGCCCCAACAACGTTCATACATCTGATGAACAACATGTTTCGGTCTTATCTTGACTCGTTTGTGATTGTTTTCATTGATGATATTCTAGTGTACTCGCGTAGTCAGGAGGAGCATGCCGAGCATTTGAGAGTTGTGTTGCAGCGATTGAGGGAGGAGAAGCTTTATGCAAAATTCTCCAAGTGTGAGTTTTGGCTCAGTTTAGTGGCCTTCTTGGGGCACGTAGTGCCCAACGAGGGTATTCAAGTTGATCCGAAGAAGATAGAGGCGGTCCAGAGTTGGCCCAGACCGTCCTCAGCCATAGAGATTCGCAGCTTTCTTAGTTTGGCGGGTTACTACCATCGGTTCGTTCAGAGATTTTCATCTATAGCATCACCCTTGACCAAATTGACTCAAAAGGGTGCTCCTTTCAGGTGGTCGGATAAGTGTGAGGCGAGCTTTCAAATGCTCAAGGCTGCCTTGACCACAACTCCAGTGTTAGTGTTGCCGTCAGCTTCAGCTTTATATATAATATATTGTAATGCTTCTAGAGTTGGTATCGGGTGTGTGTTGATGCAAGAGGGTAGAGTGATTGCTTATTCTTCTCATCAATTGAATCCCCATGAGACGAATTACCATGTTCATGATTTGAAGTTGGCTATGATTGTTCACGCATTGAAGATTTGGAGGCATTATCTCTATGGTGTGTCTTGTGAGGTGTTTACTGATCATCGTAGCATCCAACACTTGTTCAAGCAGAAAGATCTCAATATGAGGCAGCGGAGATGTCTGGAGCTACTAAAGAAATATGATATTACTATCTTGTTCCATCCGGGGAAGGCCAATGTAGTGGTCGATGCTTTGAGTAGGAAGGCAGTGAGTATATGTAGTCTTGCATTTATTCCTGTTGGGGAGAAGCCTCTTGCAGTTGATGTTCAGGCTTTGGCCAATTGGTTTGTGAGGTTAGATATTTCAGAGCCCAGTCGGATCTTAGTTTGTGTGGTTTCTCGGTCTTCCTTATTTGATCGTATCAGAGAGTGCCAGTATGATGATCCTCATTTTGCTTGGCCTCAAGGACAGAGTTCAACACGGCGATGCTACAAATGTGACTATTGGTGATGACGGAGTATTGAGGATTCAGGGCCAGATATGAGTGCCCAATGTGGATGGGCTTTGGGAGTTAATTCTGGAGGAGGCCCACAGCTCGTGGTATTCCATCCATCCGAGCGCCAAAAAGATGTATCGTGATTTGAGACAATACTACTGGTGGAGGAGAATGAAGAAAGACATAGTGGGGTTTGTAGCTCGGTGCCTCAATTGTTAGCAGGTGAAGTATGAGAATCAGAGACTGGGTGGCTTGCTTCAGCAGATAGATATTCCAGAGTGGAAGTGGGAGCGGATTACCATGGATTTCGTAGTTGGACTCCCACGGACCTTGAGGAAGTTCAATGCTATTTGGGTGATTCTGGATCGACTAACCAAGTCTGCGCACTTCATTCCTGTGTGTAGCTGAGATTTATATCCGAGAGATTGTTCGCCTGCATGGTGTCCCAGTTTCCATCATTTCAGATAGAGGTACTCAGTTCACATTGCAGTTTTGGAGAGCCGTGCAGCGAGAGTTGGGTACTCAGGTTGAGTTGAGCACAGCTTACCCTCAGACATACAGGCAGTCCGAGCGCACTATTCAGATATTAGAGGACATGTTGTGCGCTTGTGTCATTGATTTTGGGGTTTTATGGGACCAGTTTCTACCGCTCGCGGAGTTTGCTTATAACAACAGTTATCAATCGAGTATTCAGATGGCTCCATATGAGGCTTTATATGGGAGACAGTGTAGATCTCCGTTAGGTTGGATTGAGCCGGGCGAGGCTAGGCTTTTGGGTACAGACTTGGTACAGGATGCTTTGGATATGGTGAAAGTGTCAGGAGCGGCTTCGTACGGTGCAGTCATGACAAAAGAGTTATGCTGACAAGAAGGTTCGAGATGTGTCTTATATGGTTGGGGAGAAGGTTCTACTGAAGGTTTCACCCATGAAGGGTGTTATGAGATATGGGAAGAGGGGTAAATTGAGTCCTTGGTTCATTGGGCCTTTTGAGGTGCTTCAGATGATTGGGGAGGTGGCTTATGAGCTTGCTTTTCCACCTAGCTTGTCGGGTGTGCACTGGGTATTTCATGTTTATATACTCCGAAAGTATATTGACGACCCATCTCATGTTTTGGATTTCATCACGGTTCAATTAGACTGTGATTTGACTTATGCTGTGGAGGCAGTGGCTATTTTGGAGCGGCAGGCCCAAAAGTTGAGATCAAAGGATATAGCAGCAGTAAAAGTGCAGTGGAGAGGCCGGCCCGTGGAGGAGGCTACTTAGGAGATCGAGCGGGAGATGCAGATTAGATATCTATACCTGTTTGAGGCTTCAGGTATGTTTCTTGACTCGTTCAAGGACAAACGTTTGTTTAAGAGGGGGATGATGTAACGGCCCAGCCGTTCGTTTTATGAATTTCAGCCCCATTTCCCCCATTTTTGCTTTGTTATGTGTTGTTCAGCTATATTATGTGGTATTGTGTTGGTTGGTTCAGGTTCGGAGTGGTTTTGGAGAGGAATGAGACACTTAGTCTCATTTGAGAAAGCTTAAGTTGGAAAAGACAACCGGATGTTGACTTATGTGTAGAAGGTCTCGGATGTGAATTCTCATGGTTCACATAGCTCCATTAGGTGACTTTGGGCTTAGGAGCGTGTTCGGAACGTAATTTAGAGGCCCGTGGTAGATTTAGGCTTGAATTGGCAAAATTGGAAATTTGGCATTTTCCTATTGGCAGTGAAAATCTTGATATCGGGGTCGGAATGGAATTTTGGAAATTGGAGTAGGTCTGTAGTGTCATTTTTTATGTGTGTGCAAAATTTTAGGTCATTCGAAGGTGATTTGATAGATTTCGGCATTGTTTGTGGAATTTTAAAGTTTCCAAGTTCTTAGGCTTGAATCTGAGGTTGATTTGGTGTTTGGTATTGTTTGAGTGATTCAAAGGCTCGACTAAGTTTGAATGATGTTATGATATGTGTTGACATGTTTGGTTGAGGTCCCGAGTTCCTCGGGTGAGTTTCGAGAGGTTAACGGACCAATTCTTGGTTTTGAGAGTTAGCAGATTTTGCTGGTTTTCCTATTGCAGAAGGTTGTTCATCGCGTTCGCGAAAAGTGTTTTCTGAGATGGTGAACTTTATTCTTCGTGTTTGTAGACATGTGATTTTTGACCCTCCCCAAGATTTTTTATATTTTAGCACGTAAATATTTAATTTAGGCCTAATATAGCTATTTCAACTCATTTTGACTCTTTTACTTTATTTTATTACAAAAAAAATAAAAATTGCAAAAAATATTTTAGTTTATGTATTTTTCATAAATTTTCAAAAAAATACAAAAATAGTACCTTATTTTTATCTTTATATAATTTCAAAAATACAAAAATAGTTTCATATTGTACTAGGTGAATTGAGGAATGCCGACAGCCCCCGCGAATTAAGTTATTGTAGGGACATTGAGGTCGATGAGGTTATGGAAGCAATGCGTAAGATGAGGAGGGGCAGAGCTACCGGGCCAGACGAAATTCCGATTGAACTTTGGAGGTGTGTGGGTAGAGCAGGCGTGGAATGGCTTACTGGGTTGTTTAATGTTATATTCAAGACTAATAGGATGCCTGAAGAGTGGAGGTGGAGTACAATAGTTCCGTTGTACAAGAACAAAGGCGATATCTAGAGCTATAACAACTATATGGGTATCAAATTAGTGAGTCATACCATGAAAGTCTAGGAGAGAGTGGTAGAGATGAGAGTGCAAAGGACGGTGTCTATTTCAGACAACCAGTTCGGGTTCATGCCGGGGCGATCTACCACATAAGCTATCCACCTTATTAGGAGTATGGTGGAACAATACAGGGATAAGAAGAAGGACCTCCACATGGTATTTATCGATGTAGAGAAAGCCTACGACAGGGTTCCTAGGGAGGTCTTATGGGGCTGCTTAGAGGTTAAAGGGGTCCCGGTGGCCTACATTAGGGCAATTAAAGACATGTATGATGGAGCTAAGACTCGGGTTAGGACAGTAGGAGGCGACTCCGAGCATTTTCTGATTGTTACAGGGTTGCACCATGGGTTTGCGTTCATCCCTTTCCTATTTGCCCTGGTGATGGATTCCATAACGCATCATATTCAAGGGGAGGTGCCATGGTGCATGCTATTTGCTGATGACATAGTTCTAATTGATGAGACACGATGCGGCGTCAACGAGAGGCTAGAGATTTGGAGACATGCCCTTGAGTCTAAAGGTTTCAGGCTGAGCAAGACGAAGATGGAATACCTTGAGTGAAAATTTGGGGCCGAGCCGACGGAAGCAGGAGTGGAAGTTAGGCTTGACTCGCAAGT
This sequence comes from Nicotiana glauca, assembly GCA_026770625.1. NCBI lineage: Eukaryota > Viridiplantae > Streptophyta > Magnoliopsida > Solanales > Solanaceae > Nicotiana > Nicotiana glauca. Next base: position 44,763 of record MU748032.1, on the reverse strand, counting down.
CATCCCTAAGAGGGGTAGTTTCAAGTACCTTGGGTCAGTTATTCAGGGGATCGGGGAAATCGACTAGGATGTCATACACCATATAGGGGTGGGGTGGATGAAGTGGAGGTTAGCGACGGGAGTCCTGTGTGACAAGAAAGTGCCACTGTTACCAAAAGGTAAGTTTTATAGAGCAGTAGTTAGGCTTGCCATGTTGTATGGGACCGAGTGTTGGCCGGTGAAGAACTCACACATCCAGAAGATGAAAGTAGCAGAGATGAGGATGTTGAGGTGGATGTGCGGGCATACAAGTATGGATACGATTAGGAATGAAGATATTCGAGAGAAGGTGGGGGTGGCCCCATGGAGGACAAGAAGTGGGAAGCAAGACTCAGATGGTTCGGGCACATTCAGAGGAGGAGCACTAATGCACCGGTGAGAAGGTGTGAGAGACTGGTTATGGTGGGCACGAGGAGAGGTAGAGGGAGACCTAAGAAGTATTAGGGAGAGGTGATCAGGCAGGACATGGCGCGTCTTAGGATTACTGAGGACATGGCCCTTGACAAGGAATTGTGGAGGTCGAGCATTAAAGTTGTAGGTTAGGGGAAGTTGTGGATATTTTTACAGCGCACTAGAGTGAGACTAGCTAGTTAGTAGTTAATCTTAGGATTCTACTGATCAGCTACTGATGCAGGGATTTATCTATTGGATATTAGTATACCTCCCATCTTTTTCGTATTTCCTATATTTCTTATATTGCTGTTATTTTATTATTTTATGTTATGTTATGTATTTTATATTATTTTAGTATGAGTCAATTGATAGTACTTTATATCGTCTCTTGTTGCTGTCTTGAGCCGAGGGTCTCCTGGAAATAGCCTTCCTGCCCCTCGGGGTAGGGGTAAGGTCTGCGTATATATTACCCTCCCCAGACCCCACTTATGGGATTATACTGGGTTGTTGTTAATTAGGATTAGCTTTGGCATTGTGTAGTATTTCTATCTTATTTTAAAAGGAGTCAATTAAGGTGTTAGTCTACAATTTTAAGAGTTTTAGAGCCCTATTCTTGGCCCAATACCCAATACCCATTAAGCCAACCATAGGCAACCTTCTAGACTCTTCTTTGGAACAAAAAATAAATAAAAAGACCCTAAGGACTTAACACAAAAAGACCTAGGGACTAATTGAAAAAATACACAAAAAATACACCTAAAACCAAGACCTATATTATAGGTAATGCCTAATATATAAGGGAGGGACACAAAATAGACGCCCAAAAAAATCTGAAGGAGCAAAATACACTTTGAAAAAGGACTGAAAAAGCTGCGCAGCTTTTTACAAACGACCCACCCCCTCGGATCTCCTTCACACCATGCCACCCCAAATGATCCTTCTCCAATGCCTGAGAAGCAGCCATTCTTCATCAGCTGGACAAAAACCAAACCAACAACCTTTCTCCTTCATCAACCCATTTCCACCCTCTCCATTTCGAACCTAGACCAGCCATCCACCACCCAAACGAAGCTCATCTATCAAGAAATTTCAGATAGTTACTGCTGCACCGGAAGGTGATGGATCTGGCGAGAAATCCGGCAAACCACCAAACAATAGCCAAAGATCGAAATCAAGCATAAATCCTTGTAACGTCCAAAACCGTCGTCCAAGCTCAGTCGAGTTGAATCCAGTGAGATCCGTTTGAAGCTTCTGATTTGAGGTCTATTTGAGGTCATCATTGAGGTTCTCCGGTCTGGTCTAGGTCGAGTCGAACCAGCTTTCCATTAGTAGATCTGAGGTCGTTGTTGAGGTTTCGGCAAGTCATTTGGTTTCCCTATTCAAGGTTCTCGTTTACTTGATGATTTGAGAATTGTTGCGATTGTAAAAGTCAATCTTCTTTCAGATTACACGTAAGTGTTTGAATTCTTAATTCGTTGTTTTGGTTGAAATCGCTTTACATGTTCTAATTAGTTATTTTCTTAATACTTCTGTTGGGCATTGTTTGACGAGTTTTGTCGTTTTAACCTGATTCTTGTATGGCTTAAATTTTCTGTGCACTTGATCCAGATAATTTTCATATTTATCATAAGGTCAAATGAGTGTTAGCTCAATTCTCACAAGTTGAAGCTTCTGCTTTAAGTTTGGACTATCGTTGCGCAAAAAGTATTTTAAGTGGGCCTAGGTTTGTGCCTGGTTCACTTTCAAGATTTTGTTCTTTCAAGATTATTGAGTTGATTTGGGCTTAGATAAAAGTCAATTCACTTTCAATATTAATGCTAGCCCATTCCTAATTGACATACAGGCTAGCCATCTCTTATAAAGTAGATATCAAAATAGTTATGAACATCCGTAGTTTGCTATAGCTGAGTACAGTTATTTGAAATTAGAATCAAAGCGCGCCATTTAGTTAAATTTCCATGGCCCTCGCAAACTTAGAAGCACGGAGTTGCTTTAGGCGCGTTATTTTAATAATTTACCTTCCTAAACTCGGGTGTGCATTTCATGTGACCCAAATCCAAATCTTGACAACGTTAAATAAAATGTGTCTTGGACTGCGGGTGCATTTCATGTGTCACGGTCCAAAGACGTATTTTAGATGACGTTGAAATTTCCTTAAAATAATTAAAAGCATTTTTAAAGTTAAAATGCATATAGGTTCAAAACGTATTTTTAAAATCAGATAATTAGGCCAATAATAACAGTTGAGTGACCGTGGTAGAACCACGGAACTTGGGAATGCCTAACACCTTCTCCCGGATTAACAGAATTCCTTACCTGGATTTTTGGTTCGCGGACTGTAAAATAAAGTCAATCTTTTCCTCTATTCGGGATTTGAACCGGTGACTTAGGACACCATAAATTATTCCAAGTGGCGACTCTGAATTTAATAAATAAATAATTCCGTTTCGATTGTCACTTAAATTGGAAAAACTCCCTTATACCCTCTCGCGGGTGTAGGAAAAAAGGAGGTGTGATAGCTCTGGCGACTCTGCTTGGGACAAGAACCCAGAATCTCTGGTTCAGGGTTCAAAAATCGAGCTTAGATAAATTGTTATAGTTGGCTTTATTTATTATCTGATTTTGTTACATGTTTGGGCCTAATGTGCTAAATGTTGCTTTTACCGCTTTGATATTATGTGAACTGTATATAAACTGCTACGAAACCCTTCTTCTCTCTGAGTCTTCTAAATCATGGAGGAGTGTGCACTTCATGTGACTTCTCTTCTGTTAGAGTCATATCCCAAATTTAGAACGAGGTTCGGACAAGTTGCAAAGTTGGTGAAGCTTCTGTATTCCCGATATGCTGCCCTCCCCCTCCCCCCCCCCCGGCTTGAGTTGTCCGCTCGGGTAAGCCAGGTCTAGTACAATAAACCCAGGTTTTAAACCTAGTAAAACAAAGCCTCATGTCGGATCCCCAGCAGGAACGTTTGTTTGCATCACATGCATTTGACTTTGGAGACTCAACACAGGGGTTGGGTCTGTCTAGGACATGTGTACCAAAAATGAAAAAGACCATCCTGATGCATCTTACTTGCTACCTGTGCATTTATTTGATTTGGATTTGCATGCTGATTGGCTTTTGAATAATGGGAAAAAGTTAGGAAAGGAGAATAGCAGTGAGAGGGTTAAGTGAGTTAATCACCTGTTTTGAAAAACCAATGTCCAAATGGTACTGAAACTCTACCGAATTTTTGGGAAAAATGAAATTGAAAAAAAAGGGGAAAGTTTTGTTTTAAAAAATAGTTAGTTTTGTTTTATCTGCCCGAACTATGCCAGTTTAATTCTCACCGGATGTGGTATACGTAGGCAACCACCATCGGGTCCAATTTCCTTTTTCCAAATACAGCCCAAAGGAACAAAAATTTTATTTTTAATGTAAATAATTAAGGTAATGCCATTCTTGTCAAGAATAGCCGAATGTCCCTCAAAAGGGCGCCGGAAGGCCATTTTTGCAAGAACAACCGTCTTTAGTCATTTTTCAAGGCTTTGGCCGGTTAGCCGACACAGCTTTAAAATCTTTGTTTTCGAAGTGCTGAAAGGCCGTATTGGCAAAGCCGGATAATTGGTGAAAATTTTGAAAAAATGGTCATTTTTCTTGAGTCAAAATGAGTCGTAGTTTTCTTTTAATTAAAATCACCTTAATAAATGTGCAGGATGAGCACAGTTCAAAATGAACTTTTCTTAGTCTGTGAAGAGATCCCTTTTGAGCTACACATGTGGTGGCATGATTTGGGGGATGACAGCAAGAAGGTTGTGACAAAAGCGTTGGGTGGTCTTATCGGGCACTTGAATGTTAAGCCGAGAAAGGAAATAATTGAGGCATTGATACCATTTTGGGACCCAACACATAATGTATTCCACTTTGCTGATTTCGAGTTAACTCCTACACTGGAAGAGATAGCAGGCTACGCCAGTTTCGAGGCGAATCTTTGAAATCAATACCCGGTAGCACCGAGAACAGTAACCCCTCACAAATTTTTGGACTTGTTAAGTATCAGTCGGGACAGAAATTTGGCCAAAGAATTCTGTACCTTCTACTTTTTGTACCGATGTTATGGTAACCCTTTGTGGCTTCGAGACGCCAGATACCGGTCATACTCATGCGGGAAACCAATAGATGTGGGAAGCTCAGAGAGGATTAGCTTTTATAATGGGGTTCCTGGGTATCTTGATTTGCCGCAGAAAAGACGGGAATATAGAGTTGGGACTCGTGGAGATAGCTGACTTTATGATGAAAAAGGCAAATGGGACCATAGTGCCGATGATCTTGGTAGAAATTTACCGAGCTCTGACCCTTTGCCAAGAAGGAGGAAAGTTCTTTGAAGGGTGCAATATGCTGTTACAACTGTGGATGGAGGAACACCTTTGCCATCGCCCGAGATATCTGAATTGTGGTATGACTGGTCTCGAAAGCATCAAAAAACATGAAAAGCGGGTAGAGGGTTATGGGTTCCCGGAGGGTACAAAATCATGGCATGCCCATTTGAGATCCTTGACTGCAAACAAAATCGAAAGGACGTTCGGGTGGCTCTCGGTCGATGAAGTAATCTATATGTCGGCTGAGGAGTGTTTTCTGCTGTTAATGGCTCTTCGGAGTATCCAGCCTTATGCTCCGAACAGAGTCCTACGTCAGTTAGGACGATACCAAACCATCCCACACGATGAATATTTGAGTCGGCAGGTCATTGAGTTAGAACCAAAAGCTGCCTTTCCAGAAGAAAAAGTGCGTCGAATTTGGCATCAGTGCAGATTCTAGAGCCTAAAACTCAAGTACGAGATCTATCTAGAGGTGAGTCGGAGCGTGGTTACCCTGCTTGGTATGGTAAAAGATACCGAGTTCATCAGGAGCTTGAAAGGCCCGCAAAGAGACCCCATGTCCAATAGTTCAACGACGGAGCACATGTGCAATGGTACTAGCTGACCAAGAAAAATGAGTACAGGGCTACCATAAGCAAGTTGGAAAGGCAAGTCATGGACCTTCAGTTTGAGAATGGTTTGCAAGCCACTGCAGATGAGGGAGAAAAGAAAAAACTAACTCAGGAAAATAAAGCCCTCAAAGCTCAAATCCGGAAGATGAAAATAGATGCTAGAAACTCGAAAAGAAGCCGAGCGGATGACAGGCTTATAAGCAGTATGAAAAAGAAAGCCCTTGAGTGTCAAGATGACCTGGAAAGGTCTGAGGCCAGTCTAGCGAAAGTCCGGGAACAATAGGCAAAGAAGGCAGAAGAGCGGGCACGGTTTGTGCAACAAATGAAAAGGAACTATGAAGGGACAATCACCAGCCTAAAGCGAAAAGTAACTACCCTCGAGAATGAGACAGCCAAGCAGGCCAAGGACTTTTAAAGCTGATAGGGGACACTGTTATGATTTGATGGCTCAAATGGAGGAAGAAATGCAACAGTTGCAAAATCAACATCTCCATGACACTCAGGTGTTAGAAGCCCGAAATCAGCTGGTCGGGCGTCTGCTTCGGGAAAAAGGTAGAATCCGAGAGAGGGTCAGGGCCATTGCCGATTACATTATTGTAAAGTTCCAAGCATGTGAGGATATGACCCGCACCACTTTCTTTGGGGTAGTGATGCAATTTGTCCGACAAATAATGAGTGATTTGGAGAGGCTCCAAAGGGATCTTGCATATAGGCCCATGGTGAGACTGAATGATGTCCCACGGGCCCCAGGAGCATTTGAGGCATTAATGTATTTGTGATCTTTGCTTGAGTCTGTATTTTCTTTCTGTTAAAGTGTGTCAATTTGTTTTTGAGTCTGTATTTGCTTTCTGTTGAAGTATGTTAGTTCGTTTTTGAGTCTGTATTTTCATCTTTTTATCAGAGTCTGTTAGTTTCTTTTTAAGTCTGTTAGTTTTTTGAGTCATTGTAATCAAAGCATTTGCTTTTTATGAAAAATTGAAAATCCCAAAATGTTTTGTTATTTATTTTTTCATTTATTTCTCCCAGTACTACGCTCGGTCTGATTCATGCGGGGTAATGATACATAGGCAATCTCCATAGGATTTGACCATAACCAAAAGAAAGAAAAAAAGAGTGATAAAAAGAGAAGAAAGGAAAAAGAGAGGAAAAATAAGAGCAAAAAAAAAAAAGGAAAATAGAGAAAATAAGAAACTGTGAGGAGGAAACAATGGCAAAATAAGAGAATAAAAACAAAGAGAGGGCAAAGGAAAGAATGAAAAGAAAAAAAGAAGAAGGAAAAAAGAGAAAAGGGAAGTTGCAAATGGAAATAAGGAAAGCCGGGATGACACAAGCAACCGATCAAATGCATAATAGAAACGGTTAACTGCTTAGGTGCATTCATTCCCCAAATGTGCGATTGCCTGTCTGTTAAGCTCTAATAACTAACAAGTTTGTTGTTGACAATTCAGCACAAAAAGGTGGTTGGTTTGTGGTTCCCGAAGTAGTAACTCCTCTCCACAACATAAAGTCCAAGGCAATGGCAGACAATAACAAAATTGAGTTGGTTGATATCGGGGCCCGAAAGTAGTTGGTTGAATAGGAAAATGGGTTGGTTGAAGAGGTAAATATGTTGAGACAACACATGGTGGACATGTATCAGGCTTGGATGACTGGGAAGGCACCACCCCCTCCACCACCTAGCTTCCTAGATGCCACCCTTAACCAAGCTCCGGTCACAATGCCAGATGATCCTCCATAATCTCAAGATCCACCAGCTTATCTCCAAGCTTATGATGCCCAATATTACCCCCCAGATGTTGCCCACAAGCTTCCTTACTCATAAAAATAGGGCCCTCAGGATGAGCATCATGTTGAAAATTGAAAGGTTCACAGGAAGAGAAGGGAAAGATGGGATACCCAGGAGGATAAAAGGCATAGAACAATCCTTGAAGAACAAGCAAGGAAGGGGAGATCGGGTAACATGGTTTACAAAGAACTGTCTGTGTCCCTGTACGTTCGCCTGTCCGCGGGGTTTAAAGTGCCAAAATTTAACTTGTATGATGGGTGTGGAGATCCGGTAGCCCACCTAAGGGTATATTGCAGTGAAATGAGAAGCGTTGGAGAGAAAGATGACCTGTTGATGGCATATTTCAGTAAGAGCCTAACTGGGGCAGCTTTGGACTGGCATACTCGTCAAGATGTTGGTAAGTGGCCTACACTGGGTGACATGGCTCAAGATTTTGTTTGATACTTTCAATACAAATCAGGTGTTACCCAGACCGCTCCTCCCTATCTAAAATGGAAAAGAAGCCGGAGGAAAGTTTTAGAGAGTTTGGGCGCAGATGGAGGGAGCAGGCTGCTCGAGTCAATTCCCCGATTGGTGAAGAAGAAATGGTTGAGCTTTTCCTACAAGCCCAGGGGCCCACCTACTTCAGTCATTTGATCCCGGCCTTGGGAAAGCCTTTCAATGATGTGTTAAAAATGGGGGAGTTAGTAGAAGATGGAATCAAGTCAGGCAAAATCATGAGTTGTTTGAAAGACATTCAGAACATCCCAGTAAGCTTCGGTGGAAGAAAGAGAAATAGAAAAGATGATCTGATGGGCTTTCCTGATCAATATTTCCAGCCTCGACATCCTCCTCGTGGATATCCTTGTGCACCAGATGATCCTCCCCAATGCTACTTCTCTCCATAGAACTCCAAAAGTCGTACATCACTTTCCTAGTACCCAACTCCACAAAATGCCTATCTACCCCCACGAGCCTATCGAAAACCCCTGGATCAGGTTTCCGGCTCAATCAAGCATTTAAGAACGAGAGGTTACGGAAGAAGAAAACCTTCCCTCCACTAGGAGAGTCATATGCCAGTCTGTTCCAGAGGCTAAGAAAATTGGACATGTTGAAGTCGGCCCACATAAAAATGCCAAACCCTCTTCCAAAGAAGTTTGATTTTTCTCAAAGGTGCGCATATTGCTCAGATGCCCCGGGGCATGACATACAGAAGTGTTGGAATCTGAAGAATGCGATTCATAAGCTTATTGATGCAGGCGACATTATCGTGAAAAATCCGGATGCAGCAGACACCAGCCAAAGTCCATCACCTGTGCATAATTAAGTGAACATGGTGGGTATGATTTATTTTGAAAATAAATGTGAGAATTCTTCTGGGAGCCTCGGAGGCCCACGTGCTACTAAGCTTTCAGTGCTATCAGAGGTTGATCTTAAGAACGAGTCGGCAAAAGGAACCCAAAAGCAAGTTGTTAAGAACAATGTGATGAAGACTTGTGAAGTTCCTAGTATTTTTGATGCAGAATTCAGTGGCTAAGATACCGTGCTTGGTAATTGGAAAGACGATCTATTGCTTGGTCAGTCGGAGAGGAGCTTTAGTGGCTTAGGTTGTTGTCATTTCTGTTGTCCGGGTTATTTCAGGGTTGTAATTCGGATATTGTCAAGTGACTCAAACCTTTTTATCCTTTTATTTTGCCTGGTTTGCTCAGTCGTAGTAGCTCGTTTAGTGCTGTATAGGTTTGTTCTGGGTTGTAACCCCAGTTTAGTTTGCTTGTCTTGTTGTTCGAACCATTTCACCATCTGTCTAATGCAACTTCCTATTTTTTGTTATTTCTAGTCATTCTATTTTATTTAGTTCTCTCCCCTTTTATAGTTCTTTTGATGGTGGTTCTAGTGATATGACATACATGCATAATTCTAGGCCTGATCTTAAAGGTTGGTTCAATCATGAAGCAATTTGGAAGATGATAGGGGCACTTGAGGGAAATAAGAACAGATTTGGACATTTTGAGATCATTTGAAGCCCAAACCATGTGAAAATGGGGCAGATAAAACATAAAGAAACCCTATGGAAATGCATCATGCCGCATCGGGTTGAAGCTAAAGGGAAGTTTGCCCAAATTGACAAGGGCAGTTCGTGGTAAGGAGAAGTGAGAGTGTTGTCCAATGGTGCTTTGTATTTAACAGATGTGGAAGGCGAATGTGTGGATACGGTTATCAAGTCTAGTACAATCAAAAGATGTTACGAATGTTTTCCTTAGTTTGTTTAAATGTGTTGTTTGTACTTGGCATGTTTTGAAGATTAAAATGAGAAGGCATTTTGTTCTGCTATCTAAACACTTTATCCTTCGTTGTCCCTTTGAGCCTTATTTATTTTCTTCCATACCCCTCTTTTGGAATCAATAGCAAAGATCAGAAATACAAGCGTGAAAGATAATTAAAGGAAAAAGAGAAAAGAGAGAGGAAAAAAGAATGAGAAAAGGGAAAAAAGAAGAAAAAGAGAAGAAAAAGAAAAAAACAAAACAACAAAAAGAGAAAAGGAAGAAAGAAAAGAAAAGAAGAGAAAGAGGAAAAAAAGAAAAGAAAAATCACAACAACAAAGTAATTCCTATGACATGAACTACGTTCGACCTGATTTCTTTTAAGGATACGTAGGCAGCCTCACGGTTCGGTCCCATCAGAATAAAAATCCAAAAGTTCCCAAGCAAAGAAACTGGGGCAAAAGTTGTGGTTGTTGTAAGAAATGTGATTCTGAAAGTTGTAATCTTGAACCCATTTGAATTGTTTTGAGCCTTTTTGATACCCTTTCTTTCTAACCCTATCCAAAAGCCCATATTCGATCAGTCTTCGAGAAATGACAAGTTAAGCAAGTAGGGGTGATTCATATCGGGGGCAACACTCCGTTCTGAACAAAGAAAAGAACAAAATGAGAGAGTCTTATTGGTGAAAACCTTTACGAGCATTATAAGGCGACGGTGAGTTGAGAGAGAGAACAAAATGAGAGAGACTTGATGGTGAAAACCCTTCGGGCACTACAAGTCGAATAAGGATCATGAATCAGATTGGATAATCGGAGCATTGAGGCCTAGTTTCACGGCGGAAAAGGTACGACAAGAGTTGAACATCATACTTGCTCAGCAGAATAGGCCACATGTGCATGTCATGGTCATTAGAGTTGGTATCCACATCTGATAGGTTTATACTTTGTAGTTTTCTTGTTAGGAATCATCTCCTTCCTTTGTCCGTTACTTTGTTCATTTTATCTTGTTTACTTCCTCTTCCTGTGTCTGTTTGGTCGGAACAAGTGAGAAATGACTTCAAAATTTTCCACCAGCTTTCCAATTGCACAAGATGGGATCTAGCTAGCACATCAAAGTGGCATAAGTTAGGAAAGAACAGCAAGCGCACTGAGTTGGTAACAATCAACATGCTTTGGGATTCATGTGAAATACAAGGCTTGGTACATATCAATTTATGGACAATGCAACAGATGGAGGGTGTTAGGTGAATGTATCAAAGGTACTTTCTGTGGTAGGATTGACAAAAAGATGGTTGACCATTGACAAGAAGGGTCTTCGATTGGAAATCAAAGTTATCATGGCAAGTGAAAGAACAATAGACCTCAAGGCCAGAGCCAGTGGTTTAAGTAAAGAAAGAACAACATGCGCAATGAGTGGGTGACAATTGTCGTGCTTTGAGATTCATGTGAAACACAAGGGCTTGGTAAATGTCAGGTCATGAGCAATGCAACAGATAGGGGGTATTGGGTCTGAACGGAGAAGAGGTATTTTCTATGATAAGGATGAGAGAGAAAGTGGTTAGTCAATAAACTAGCAAGGTCTTCGAATGGAAATCAAAGCGATCATGGGAAGTGAAGGAGCAATTGACCTCAAAGTCAAGGCCACAAACCACCACCATATTTTTAAACTGACAAAATTTTTCTTTGATTGAAACAGGGGAAGAAAATTTCGTTTGTTTCGGAGAAAACTTCCGTAAGGAAAAACAGGCACCATACAGGTTTGACCGTAAATTTTCAAGACCCTCCTGGAAAATGGGACCTAGTTTAAAAGTCGAAACAATCATAAGTAGCAAAATCTATCATGAATGTACCCCAAGGAATATAAGTTGGTTTTAAAGTTTGCATGTTTAAGATAGGATTCAATTAGGAGTTTTCAGGGCCCTCCTGAATAATGGGACCTAGCTTTAAGATTTCCATTAGATAACAAAATTTAGCGTAAGTTCTGTTGTAGATAGTATAATTTAGCCGTAAGGAATTGACACTCTTAAGATAAGACATGATTTTGAGTTTCAGGACCCTCCTGGATAATGGGATGTAGTTTTAAGACTCTCTCAGATAACAAGATTTAGCGAAAGTCACACCTTTAGAAGATATAACTTAGATTTAAAATTGTCGTTTAATTAAGAGTTTTCAGGACCCCCTGGATAATGGGACCTAGCTTTCAAATTCTTAGTAATATTTGGTAACATGATTCAGTTTAACACTCACATATGTGCCTAGCTCCCAAACTGGGGCAAAAATTTTTCTTTGTTTTGTCTATTTTGTTGAAATCAGGCGTCCACCTGGAAAACAAGGGAATGCGACTCAAGTTTCTGGCAATCAGGCGCCCACCTGGAGAACAAGGGAATACAATTCAAGTTTTGGAAATCAGGCGCCCACCTGGAGAACAAGGGAATACAATTCAAGTTTTGGAAATCAGGCGCCCACCTGGAGAACAAGGGAATACAATTCAAGTTTTGGAAATCAGGCGCCCACCTGGAGAACAAGGGAATACAATTCAAGTTTTGGAAATCAGGCGCCCACCTGGAGAACAAGGGAATACAATTCAAGTTTTGGAAATCAGGCGCCCACCTGGAGAACAAGGGAATACAATTCAAGTTTTGGAAATCAGGCGCCCACCTGGAGAACAAGGGAATACAATTCAAGTTTTGGAAATCAGGCGCCCACCTGGAGAACAAGGGAATACAATTCAAGTTTTGGAAATCAGGCGCCCACCTGGAGAACAAGGGAATACAATTCAAGTTTTGGAAATCAGGCGCCCACCTGGAGAACAAGGGAATACAATTCAAGTTTTGGAAATCAGGCGCCCACCTGGAGAACAAGGGAATATAATTCAAGTTTTGGCAATCAGGCACCCACCTGAAGAACAAGAAAATACAATTCAAGTTTTGGTAATCAGGCGCCCACCTAGAGAACAAGGGAATACAGTTCAAGTTTTAGCAATCAGGCGCCTACCTGGAGAATAAGGGAATACAGTTCAAGTTTTGGCAATCAGGCGCCCACCTGAAGAACAAAGGAATACAGTTCAAGTTTTGGCAATCAGGTTCCCACCTGGAGAACAAGGGAATATAATTCAAGTTCAGCAGTCAGGCACCCACTTGGAGAGCACGGGAATGCAATTCAAGTTTTGGTAATCAGGCGCCCACCTTGAGAACAATGGAATAAAATTTGAGTTTTGGTAATCAGGCACCCACCTGGAGAACAAGGGAATACAATTCAAGTTTTGGTAGTCAGGCACCCACCTGGAGAACAAGGGAATACAATTAAGGTTTTTGGTAATTAGGCGCCCACCTGGAGAACAAGGGAATACAGGTCAAGTTTTTGGCAATCAGGCACCCACCTAGAGAACAAAGGAATACAATTCGAGTTTTGGTAATCAGGAACCCACTTGGAGAACAAGAGAATACAATTCAAGTTTTGGTAATCAGGCACCTGGAGAACAAGGGAATACAGTTCGAGTTTTTGAAATCAGGCACCCACTTGGAGAACAAGGGAATCCAATTCGAGTTTTGGTAATCAGGCACCCACCTGGAGAACAAGGGAATAGAATTCAAGTTTTGGTAGTCAGGCGCCCACTTGGAGAACAAGGGAATACAGTTCAAGTTTTTGGTAATCAGGCGCCCACCTGGAGGACAAGGGAATACAGGTCAAGTTTTTGGCAATCAGGCACCCACCTGGAGAACAAGGGAATACAATTCAAGTTTTGGCAATCAGGCACCAACCTGGAGAACAAAGGAATACAGTTCAAGTTTTGGCAATCAGGCACCCACCCGGAGAAAAAAGGAATACAATTCAAGTTTTGGTAATCAGGCATCCACCCGGAGAACAAGGGAACACAATTCAAGTTTTGGTAATCAGGCACCCACCTGGAGAATAAGGAAATACAATTCCAGTTCTAGAAATCAGGCACCCACCTGGAGAAAAAGGGAATACAATTCAAGTTTTGGTAATCATGCACCCAGCTGGAGAACAAGGGAATACAATTCGAGTTCTGGCAATCAGGTGCCCGCCTAGAGAACAAGGGAATACAGTTCAAGTTTCAGCAACAGGCACCCACCTGGAGAACAAGGAAATACAATTCAAGTTTCAACAATCAGACGCCCACCTGGAGAACAAGGGAATACAATTCAAGTTTTGGCAATCAGGCGCCCACTTGGAGAACAAGGGAATACATTTCAAGTTTTGGCAATCAGGCGCCCACCTAAAAAATAAGGGAATATAATTCAAGTTTTGGCAATCAGGCGCCCACCTGGAGAATAAGGGAACACAGTTCAAATTTTGGTAATCAGGCGCCCACCTGGGGAATAAGAGAATGCAGTTTAAGTTTTTGTAATCAGGCGCCCACCTGGAGAATAAGGGAATACAATTCAAGTTTTGGCAATCAGGCACCCACCTGGAGAACAAAGGAAGTCATTTTAGAATTTAATTCAAGTTATAAGTAGCAGAAGCTCGCGACAAGAATACGAGTCAGCAGTCCGAGATGATCAACAGAAGTTAGTCACAATCCAGAATAAAAAGAAATGAAAAGCAAGAAGTGAATCGTAATGCAGAAGTAGATGAAAGATGTGAACTGCTCAAGACGTGGTTGAAGTCACAAGCACTACATGTCCGGTCTTGATCCGAGAAGCTGAAGAAGAACGAGCTACCACCTGCAGCTAACAAGCGCCAAGGTTCAAATCTAAAGTCTGCATGAAGAACCATTCAAGACTCAAGATCAAGCTTCAGAAGACTTATAGATAGGAATCTTGTAACTAATAGTTGACAGACTTACCTAGTCTTTCTTATTTTTTTTTATTTTTGATGTAATAACAAGATCGCGGACCGAAACCTCAACGGAACGGCATCTCGACTGGTTCTCCACCTCAGCATACTCCATCATCTCACTCACTTCTGAACTACACGTGACCTGATTCCTTTATAGCCAAGGATATATAGGCAGCTCAGATACCAGGGCTCGATCACATTCCCCTTTTCTCTTAGTTTTAGTCTCTTTAAGTAAGAGTCGGGTCAAAAAATCTGTCTAGTCGTTCTTTGTTTGAAAACTCTTTGCATTTCCAGTCAAAGAGGGGCAGTTGTAGACATGTGATTTTTGACCCTCCCAAAGATTTTTTATATTTTAGCACGTAAATATTTAATTTAGGCCTAATATAGATATTTTAACACATTTTGAATCTTTTGCTTTATTTTATTACCAGAAAAATGAAAATTACAAAAAAATATTTTAGTTTATGTATTTTTCATAAATTTTAAAAAAATACAAAAATAGTACCTTATCTTTATCTTTATATAATTTCGAAAACACAAACATAGTTTCATGTTTAGTTTAGTTAATTAGGATTATCTTTGGCATTATGTAGTATTTCTATATTATTTTAAAATGAGTCTATTAAGGTGTTAGACCACAATTTTAAGAGTTTTAGAGTCCAATTCTTGGGCCAATACCCAATACTCATTAAGCCAACCCTAGGGACTCTTCTAGACTCTTCTTTGGAATAAAAAATAAATAAAAAGACCCTAAGGACTTAACACAAACAGACCTAAGGACTAATTGGCAAAATACACAAAAAGTACACCTAAAACCTAGACCTTTATTATAGGTAATGCCTAATATCTAAGGGAGGGACACAAAATAGACGCCCAAAAAATCTGAAGGAACAAAATACACTCTGAAAAAGGACTGAAAAAGCTGTGCAGCTTTTCACAAACGACCCACCCCACTCGGATCGTCAGCTTCATACCACGCCACCCCAAACGATCCATCTCCAATGCCTGAGAAGCAGCCATTCTTCATCAGCTGGACAAAAACCAAACCAGCAACCTTTCTCCTTCTTCAACCCATTTCCACCCTCTCCATTTCGAACCTAGACCAGCCATCCACCACCCAAATGAAGCTCCTCTGTCAAGCGATTTCAGACAGTTACTGCTGTGCCAGAAGGTGATGGATCCGGCGAGAAATCTGAAAAACCACCAAACAATAGCCAAAGATCGAAATCCAGCATAAAACACCCTTATGATGTCCAAAACCGTCGTCCAAGGTCAGTCGAGTTGAATCCGGTGAGATCCATTCGAAGCTTCTGATTTGAGGTCTATTCGAGGTCGTCATTGAGGATCTCCGTTTGGGTCTAGGTCGAGTCAACCAGCTTTCCATTAGCAGATCCGAGGTCGTCGTTGAGGTTTTGGCAAGTCATTTGGTTTCCCTGTTCAAGGTTCCCGTTTACTTGATGATTTGAGAATTGTTGCGATTGTAAAAGTCGATCTTCTTTCAGATTACATGTAAGTGTTTGAATTCTTAATTCATTATTTTGGTTGAAATCACTTTACATGTTCTAATTAGTTATTTTCTTAATACTTCTGATGGATCTTGTCTGACGAGTTTTGTCGTTTTAACCTGATTCTTGTATGGCTTAAACTTTCTGCGCACTTGATCTAGATAATTTTCATATTCGTAAGGTCAAATGAGTGTTAGCTCAATTCTCACAAGTTGAAGCTTCTGCTTTGAGTTTAGACTATCGTTGTGCAAAAAGTATTTTATGTGGGCCTAGGTGTGTGCTTGGTTCACTTTCAAGATTCTGTTCTTTCAAGACTATTGAGTTGATTTGGGCTTAGATAAAAGTCGATTCGCTTTCAATATTAATGCTAGCCCATTCCCAATTGACATATAGGCTAGCCAACTCTTATAAAGTAGACATCAAAATAGTTATGAACATCTGTAGTTTGCTTTAGTTGAGTACAATTCGTTGACATTAGAATCGAGGCGCGCCATTTAGTTGAATTTCCATGGCCCTCACAAACTTGGAAGCGCGGAGTTGCTTTAGGCACGTTATTTTAATAATTTACCTTCCTAAACTCAGGTGTGAATTTCATTTGACCCAAATCCAAATCTTGACAACATTAAATAAAATGTGTCACGGACTGCGGGTGCATTTCATGTGGCGCGGTCCAAATACGTGTTTTAGATGATGTTGAAATCTTCCTTAAAATAATTAAAAGCGGTTTTAAAGTTTAAATGCACATAGGTTCAAAAAGTGCATTTAAAATCAGATAATTAGGCCAATAATAACAGTTGAGCAACCGTGCTAGAACCACGGAACTCGGGAATGCCTAACACCTTCTCCCGGGTTAACAAAATTCCTTACCTGGATTTCTAGTTCGCGGACTGTAAAATAGAGTCAATCTTTTTCTCGATTCGGGATTTGAGCCGGTGACTTGGTGTAATGACCCGACCGGTCATTTTGAGTAATGGCGCTCCGTTCAGCAGTCGGAGGCCGTAAACAGCTTCATTTCAGGTATTATGACTGGTACGCGTGGTCAGAATTTGATTTCGGGAAATTCGGAGTTGATTTGGGAAGAGAATTCTCATTTCGGAAGCTTAAAGTTGAAAGAATGAACTAGGATTGGAATTTTTAGTAAACGACCTTGGAATCGGGATCTGAAGGTTCCAGCAGGTTCGTATGATGATTTCGGACTTGGGCGTATGCCCGGATTGGGTTTTGAATAACCCAGGAGCGTTTTGGCGCCTAATGTGGAAGTCGGCATTTTAGAAGAAATTTCATAAGTTTGGTTTGAAGTGCATTTAGGTGTTATCAATGTCCGTTTGGGATTTTGAGACTTTGAATAGCTCCGTATAGTGATTCTGGAGTTGGGGGCGCGATTGGAAGTGAATTCAGAGGTCCGTGGACCATTTTGAAGCCATTTGGCCAAAGATAGAAATTTGAAGGTTTTTGAAGAGTTTGACCGGGGGGTTGACATTTTGATATCGGGGTCGGAATCAAATTCCGGAAGTTGGAGTAGGTCCGTAATGTCAAATATGACTTGTGTGCAAAATTTGAAGTCAATC
>MU748029.1:223183-239060 GCA_026770625.1 Nicotiana glauca | reverse complement strand
CTACTCTCAACGAAGTCGAAATGTATCTAAAGCCACAGGCGTACTGGTACGGTGTGGTTAAGGAATGCATTTTCACGACGTTGCAATTCTTTAAAATTGAAAAAGTGGAACATTAACGTACATAATTAAAAAAATATAATTGGAATCAGATAAAAACAAATACAACAGTTAAGCGACCGTGCTAAAATCACGGAATTCGGGAGTGCCTAACACCTTCTCCCGGGTTAACAAAATTCCTTATCCGGATTTCTAGTTCGCAGACTGTAACAGAGTCAAACTTTCCTCGGTTCGGGATTAAACCGGTGACTTGGGACATCATTATATTCTCAAGTGGCGACTCTGAAAAACTTAAATAACTAATCCCGTTCCGACTGTCCTTAAATTGAAAAAACTCCTCTACGCCTTCGCGGGTAAAGTAGCGTATGAAAAAGGAGGTGTGACAATGTCTACCATGTGTTATCTTAACATCCACACCTCTTCAACCAACCCATTATCCTGTCCAACCAACTGTTGTCGGGCGTTGGTACCAACCAACTCAGTTCTATTGTTGTTTGCCCTTGTCTTTTGTCCTTGTGTTGCAACCACTTTAAAACCACAAACCAACCACCTTTCTGAAATGTCACGACAAAATGAAACCATCATGTTAGCGTTAGGGCATTTAACATATTGGTACCCGAACATTTGGGGAGTGAATGCACCTAGGCAGTTAATAGTTCCTATTATGCTCTTGATCGGTCGCATGCGTCATCCCGGCCTTTTCCTTATTTCCAATTGCAAACTTTCTCTTCTCTTTTCTCTGTTTTTTTTCTTTTTCTTCTTTTCACTCTTGCCTTTGTCTTCTCTTGTTCCTACTCTCTCCCTTTCTCATTTTTTCCTTTTCTTTCTTGTTTTTCCGCAATTTTCTTTTCTTTTTTGTCTTTTGTTGTTTTTCCTCTCTTTTCTTCCCTTTTTTTTCTTTTGGTTATGGTCGAATCCTATGGATATTGCCTACGTATCATGACCCCGCATGAATCAGACCAAGCATAGTTCTTGCAAATTTAATGCAAAAATAAAAGGATAATTTTTTGGGATTTTCAAATTTCATTAATAAACGCCGAGTACAAGAGATACTAGACTATTTGTTTTTCTTGAAGGGAAACTACAAAAGCAGACTCAAAATAACAAACTACAAACTCGATGATTAAAAACTAGATCAAGAGTACATCAAAGCTTCACATCCTGGGGCCCGCAGGGCATCACTCGGCATCGCCGCAAGACTGAGAAGGCTTCAATGTCAACTACGACTATTTAAAGAAAACTGGCCATGTAATGACTTATTTTGACTTAAAAAAATGACTATTTTTGCAAAATTTTTATTTTTACGTAAACAAAGACTCGATTTTGCAGATACGGCCTTTCAGCACTTCCGAAAGGGAGACTTGAAGGTTGTGCCTGCAAACCATTTAAAAATGACTCATGGTGGCTGTTCTTGCAAAAACAGCCTTCCAATGCCCTTTTGGGGACATGCGGCTTGTCTTAAAACAAGAACGACGTCACCCGACTTATTGGATAAAAATTAAAATTTTGGTATTTTTGGCTATTTTTGCAAAAGGGGTGGTTGGATCCGACGAGGGTTGCCTACGTATCTCACATCCGGTGAGAATCAAACCAGCGTAGTTCGAGCAGCCGTGCCAAAATCAAAGCTATTTTGAACAACCATTTTCTTTCTATTTCTCACATACTTTTCTTTTTTTCTTTTTTTTTTCATTTTCCAAAATCCGGCAGCACTTCGGTACTATTTGGGCATTGGTTTTTTTTTCCAAACAAATGATTACCCTCACTTAGTCCTAACATTGCTATTTTTCACAATTTCACTCATTATATACAAGCTGGTCCACACGCAAAACCGAGCAAATGAATGCACAAGTAGCACGTAAGATGCATCAGGATGGTCATTTCAATTCAGGTCACCTGTCATAGACGGACCCAACCCCTGTGTTGAGTCCCCTAAGTCAAATGCACATGATGCAAACAAGCGTCCTACTAGGGATCAGGCATGAGGTTATTGTTCTTCTAGGTTTAAACCCTAGGTTTATTGGTCTAGACTGGCTTACCCGAACGGACAACTCGAGCCGGGGGGAGGCAGCGTACTGGGGATACAGAAGCTCCGCCGGCTTAGCAACTTATCCAAACCTCGTTCTAAATTGGGAAAGACTCTAAATAGAAGAGAAGCTACACGAAGTGCACCCTTCTCTATGACGTAGAAGACTCACAAAGAGGAAGGGATTCGCGACAGTTTATACACAATTCAACAAATATCAAAGCGGTAAAACATTTAGCACATATAGCATGGAACATGTAGAAAAATTAGATAAAGACAAACATAAAAATTATTTTAAGCTCGAATTCATAAACCCTGAACCAAAGTTCTGGGTTTGTATCCCCAGCAGAGTCGCCAGAGCTGTCACACCTCCTTTTTCGCTACTACACCCCGTGAAGGGTATAATGAAAGGAGTTTTTCCAATTAAAGGACAATCGAAATGGGATCCGTTTATTAAGAGATTCAGAGTCGCCACCTGAGAGATTTATGGTGTCCCAAGTCACCTATTTGAATCCCGAATCGAGGAAAGGGTTTGACTCTATATTATAGTCGCGAACTAGAAATCCGAGTAAGGAATTCTGTTAACCCGGGAGAAGGGGTTAGGCACTCCCGAGTTCCGTGGTTTTAGCACGGTCGCTCAACTGCTATATTTGGCTAAAATCTGATTGTTATACATGTTAAAGCCTATAGTCCAATTTTAGAATTATTTACCGCTTTAATTAGTTATTACGACAGTGAACGTCGTTTAAGAGCGCGTTTTTGGATCATGTCACATGAAATGCACCCGGATCCTCAACACATTCCTATTCAACGTTTTAGGATTTGGATTTGGGTTGCATGAAATGCACACCCGTACTTAAGAAGGTAAAATTATTTAAATACGCGCCAAAAGAGACTAACGCGTTATTATCTTTGGGGAGAGCCATGAAATTCGCTAAACGGCCTATCCCGAATTTTAAGTATTTTAATATAAACAGAACTAATATACTTAGGTACTTGATTTTTTATTCAGAATTTCAGTGACTCCCTTGGGCCTCAAGCTTAGCCCAGCAAGAATAACGCATAGTCAAAACTCGAAGTGGGCTATGTACAGACCTCATTCAGGCCTAACTTCAGCATTCAGGCTTATTAACTTGCAAATACTGGAGCCATTCCACATTTATTCAGATCAACGCTTGACACATTTATATGCTCATCTCAATAAAATTCAAAACAATTATACATCTAAACTGACTGGATTGGATTAAAATTCAGATTTGTTGTTAATCTATTTACCTACTACTGAACTTCTGGATATTACTAAAGGCAAAACAAACTGAGAAATGTGAATTGAGTTTTAACAAAAGTAGTCATGAATGTGAATCTACTGGTATTAGCTACTGCAATACAAGGTTGTTTGAGACGTCTCTTCAGCTTGAAATCAAAATTAACGTGGATATCATATGTTGATCTCGAAGTCAATTGTGAATCCAAACCAATTCTGATTTTTCTACTTATCAACAAAACGTAAAACTAAAACCAGCACTAAACCATACTAAGACTACAGCTGGACGACCACAGATTTAACAGTCCAAAATAGTTCAAATTATACAATCCAGTCTTCAGTTTAGTCATTCAATGTAAACTAAAAGTAATCCTCAACAAATACTCATCATCTAGTATCTATTCTATTGTGACAGTTTGAATACACATATTCAGGAAGTAAATGAATAAGCCTTTCATTTCAGCACTTCAACTCAAAAGCTACACCAAATCGTGATTCGAATATGTACCTGAAAGTTGGAAATATAAGAAGAAGAAGGAGACAGCAGTAGTAACAAGCAACAGCCCAGAAATGAATTCAGCAATCCAGTAAAATCCGAAATCAAACAGATTCAGGACTTCGACCACAAACAACTCGATTGAACTCAAATGAGCCTTCAATTGAACCCAGGCATTCCAAAATCATCCAGCAATCAAAAACAAACAACCAATATCTCAACTAAACCCCAATCTGACTCGAAAACCAAATCAAAGCAGTTTCTGAATTTTAGCTGCCAATACGAAACTAAGGGAAGCAAACTAGCAACTAAACTTGAAATTAAACTACAAATTCCAATGGAACAATTTGTTTTTTTGATTTTCGATTTTTTTTTGAAGGTTTTCTATTGTTTTTGGTTTTGAAATACTAGATCTAAGACTTGAATTTGAATTTCGAATTTTCTGGTGAAGACTTGTAGGAGGGGTTTTGGGGGGAATTTGTGAGGCTCCCAACTTGTGAGTGAAGGCAAAGGGCATGCCATTTTATAGGCACAAATGAGGGCCAGCCTCGGATTTCCTATTTTTCTTTTTAGTCCTTCCTTTAAATTTCAATTTTACCCACATAGTCCCTTCGTTATTGACTTGTTACTCAAGTCACAACAATATACCTTTGAAATATCAATCACCACCCCTTCTAGGTGCTTCTAGCAGCTTCTACATTCAGTTACTATCAGATTCCTTCAGTGAATTACCCTTACTACCCTTACCCTAGCCCTAAAATTACCAAACTGATCTAACTACACTCCCAGCCCCTTTTTTCCAGTTAATATGCAACTATAGCTAACCTAGGTAACTCTAATTCAGCTATACCCTATCATCTAACACTAATGGAAATCCTAAAAATCAAACATACGCAGTCCAGGCTGAAACTAATTTAATCATATTAGATCAACAATATTGCAAGAAACTCAATCTAACGAACTAGTTAACACTGAATTGAAATAATGATTTAAACTAAAGAAAATCAATAGAACACATCTAAACATGAACAAGATTAAATTGACAGGATTAACAACAAACCAATCAACAACTAACCCAAATCAGAAAAACAGAAGGAGTATCAACTGAACCAAGATCAGAAAATTAACTAGAATCTAAACTTAAACTAATACTTGGATGCATTAATTCGAATTGCTGATTGCAGAAGAATAAACCCTAATTATTAATCTTAAAAAAAACAAACTCAAAATTAATTAATACGACTAAGAATTAGAAGAAACAATACGAACACCCAATGAACTCACCCGTAAACTTCTAAGGTCCAACTATTTTTCTCAGATTGAAACTTCAAGTGATTCGGGTGAGGTTTGAGTGACACTGGTGATGAACTCAATGCGAGGGAGGCGAGGGGACCATGTGGTATCGATTTGGAGTGGTTTGGGGCAATTAGGGTTTTGGCCGGAAAATTCAATTTAATATTCGAGCAGTTTCGTCCATGTTCGAGGGACGGGGCTTGGCGGGGTTTGAGAGAGGAGGTCGTGGCGATTCTATGGTGTTAATTTGGTTGATTTTGGATGACTTCGTGTCTTGGCCGAAAAATTTTTGATCCAATATTCGACGGGTTCTGGGTGTGTTTGAGAGAAACGGATGGTGGATTTGGATAGAGGGTGACGAGGGGAATCCAGGGTGTAATTTTGGGGGTGTTTGGTGGAACACCGCCGGCGAAGATGATTTCCGGCCGGCGACTTAGGGCGGAGGGACGGTGGTGGTAAGCTGGCGTTACAAGGGGGTACAAGGAAGGTAACAAATGTTTTTTAGGGTTTGGATTATTTTGGACAATTTTATTTGGATCTAACATCAATCAAGGGCCGTCGGATAGAGGATGGTGGACGGTCTAGATTACTTGACTATAAAATGACGTCGTTTCAATAGTAAATAGGGCATGTCGGGTTTGGGGTATTTGGACCTGGGCAAGGGCTTGGGGCATTGGGCTGGGATTAATGAATTACAAGGGGCCCAATTTCGGGTCCTCATTGAGACTACCCTCTTTAAATTGTTTTCTTTTATTTCTTTTTCTATTTTTATTTGTATTTATATTTTTCTGATTTTATTAAATACCAAATTGAAAAATAAAACCCACATTGACTTCCAAAAATTTATTCAATTCCTAAATACACTAATTTCTATTTATACACAAACTAAGAAAAGTTAAAACTAAAAATACAAAAAGATCATTTTTGTTATTTTCCTTATTTTTTCTTAACTACTAATTAATCCTAAAATATAAAATTAAATCATAAACAAATGTCAAGTATTTTTATATTTTTCATGATTTAAACAATAATAAAAGTGCACAAACAAATGCAAATAATTAACAAGAAATGACATACAAATCCACAAAATTGCAAAACAATGAAAAAATCATTTTGTTTGAAATTTTGGGAATAATTCATGTAGGGCAAAAATCACGTGCTCACGTGCAACACATGCTACACATGCTTTAAAACTTAAGGTCTTCAAGATGGACAACACTTTGACTGTTTTGATCAAACACCTGCACAAAGGTTAGTGTAAGATGTAAATAAAAAGGGAGACGATTATACCATAGTAGTGGTGGCACTTTGAGCCTCGATATGCTTAAAACGTTTGCTTCGGGGTTGCGGCACGGTCCTTTGCTTGTTTTAATCGGGTGTAGGTGAGAATGTGTCTCATAATTGCTACTTCATTATTTGCTTATCCTTTGGCTCCTTCGATGTTGAAGGCGTCGATGTCGGGGCCATATCGTGCACCGCGAATATCTCCCTCGTTGCATGTTGTTCCCCATATACGGTTTTTATTCTGTCCTTCATCGGAAACTTCATCATTTGATGAAGGGTTGATGGTACTGCTCTCATGTAGTGTATCCATGGCCTTCCGAGCAAGGCGTTGTACCTCATGTCTCCTTCGCTGATATGAAATTTGACATTTTGGGTCGTGCCAGCTACGTTGACCGGGAGGGTGATTTCCTTTTTTGTTGTTTCACTTTCCATGTTAAATTTGTTGAGGACTAGAGAGGCGGGCATGATTTGGTCGAGCAGTCTGGGCCGCTCCACCACCCTCGACCTGAAAATGTTGGCCGAGCTACCTGGATCCACAAGCACATGCTTAATTTGAAATGTATTCACAAGAAAAGAAATTACCAAGACATTGTTATGAGCTTGAGACAGGGCCTCGATGTCCTTATCGCTGAATGTGAGAGCATCCTCGGGTATATAACCTCGAGTTCACTTCTCCCTGGTGATGGATATTTTTGTTCTTTTGACATTGGGTTTCTGCGGGATGTCAATTCCTCCAACAATCATGTGGATGACATGTTGCGGCTCATCCGTTTTATTTTTCCTATTCACCTCTCTTTCCCAGAAAATTTTTGTCTCGGTTACTAAGGAACTCTCGGAGGTGCTATTTGCTGGGTATCCGAGCTACTTCTTCTCGGGGCTGTCTGCAATCTTCGGTCCTATGATTGTGTGTGCCGTAAAATTTGCACACTAAGTTCTGCGATGGATCTGATAGTACGGGTCTTGGCCACCTGGTGTCTCTGATTTTACCGATGGCAGATATGATGTCTGAAACGTCAACATTGAAGTTATATTCTGACAAGCGGGGCGATTCCATCGGTCTTTTGTGCCTGTCTAATCCGGACCTGGCTACGAGTCCCCGAGGATTCGGACCTCGATCTGTCCTTCGGCCATTTTAGGGTAGGTTAAGCCTTGGGGCATCTCTCCTATCTTCGGCGTATGGTTGGTACCTTTCTTTGTTTGGCCTTGGTTCCTTTGTCGGAAGACTGCCAGGATATACTAAGCCCGAGGGGGCTCCTAGTTAGTCGTCCTCGACCCTGATCTTTGATTGGTATCGATTGTAGACATCCGACCAATTCACGACGGGATATTCAATCAAATTATGCTTCAGCTGCTTTGAAGCCACCGAGCTTTATTCGTTCAAACCTTGGGTGAAGGCCTGCATTGACCAGTCATCGGGGACTGGTGGTAACTCCATTCGCTCCATTTGAAATCGAGATACGAACTCTTACAGCATCTCGTTTTCTCTTTGTTTGATTTTGAAGACTTCAGATTTCCTTGTAACCCCCTTGATGGCACCGGCATGTGCCTTTATGAAAGAATCTGCCAACATGGCAAATGAGTATATCGAATTCGGAGCTAGGTTGTGATACCACATAATGGCCCCTTTCGAAAGTGTTTCTCCGAATGTTTTCAGCAGGATGGACTCGATCTCGTTGTCCCTCAGGTCGTTGCCCTTCACCGCACAAGTGTAAGTAGTGACGTGCTCGTTAAGGTCTGAGGTTCCTGATGTTTTAAGTGTTAATACCACACAAGAGGGGGGGTTGTGTGGTACCCAATTTTTGCTTAACTAAACTATAGAAGGACCTAGTTTTTCTGGGTGTTCCAACTACTATTATTTGCGGAATAATAAATACTGAAAATATATAACACAAAGATTTTTAAGTGGAAAACACCTGGCTCAAAAGGTGAAAAAAAAAATCACGACCTACTACTTAGTAGGATTTTCTCAAACTTCCACTAAAATCACTGAGCCAAAACAGCATTTATAAAAAACTCTTTGTAAACCTAAGGATTAACTCTAATCGCGTTGTGTCACACAGCCTCAACTGCTGCGACAACTTCAAGTTAACTCTAACTTGAATACTCTAGGTACCTAATACAATTGCTTCTATAAAATCTGAAAGGTACAATATAAAATCACCTACTACAATTGAACTAGAATAAAAGATAGACATTTGGAACTGGTTCTTCTTTCACGTTCAAGTAGCTTCAGGAGTGCGCACTCAAATCACACATAAATTGCTTGCAAAATCGCCTTGCCCTTTTGCTCTCAATTTAAGTTTGACTTCTGCGTATGTGTATTACCTGTAAAAGAGAACAACATTAACATTTAATAGGTTAGTAATCAGAGTTTGATTGGGATTTAATTGCTGCTCTTCTATCGTAGAAGAGTTCATGATGATCTCAAACTCTAACATTATCTTCATCCTAGATTGTGTTCTGTTCATATAAGGAGAATTTCTCTCCTTATCAAATATGTAACTTTTTCGATCAGATCAGGAGATATTGCTACTTGATCAGTAGGACTTATCTCATTCACATACATCTCGCATGTATAGGTTGATCATGACTATGCTTCACAATATGGACCTGGTTCATGTTTGGAACCTGTAAGAACTCAGTTTAACCATCAATACCAAATTTAGAAAATTCACTTATCATAAAGGACTAGGTTAATTAGGTTATAAATATCACTTATTTCATAATGTGTAAAGCACAATATCTCTTTCCCCTTTTGGCATCATCGAAAAGTTGCATACAAAGTGTGAGTTAAGCACTCATGGCAACTGGGGCAACTGCAAGTGCAATCATGGTTTAATCATCAGTAATCAAGCAAACATATTTAAACTATCAAGGACAGATTAACATTGAACATGAGAAAAACAGTAGTTATCATTGACAGAGATATGTTGCCACCAACAATCCACAAAAAGAAAGAAAAATATTCAAACCATGAGCAAAAACAAAAGATAGAACAAGTTCAGGAGACAAAAGCTAGGAGTCCTAAGGCTTGGGGGAGCTAGAGGGTTGGGTTTGGGCTTAGAGAAGGTTCAACATATTATGAAGAATTCCATCATTCTTATCCTTTTATTTGGTAAGCTCAGTTCTGAGACCATCCCTCTCAGATTTCATCTCAGCCACACAAGCCTTGAACCTAGCTATCTCAGCATCCTTGGCTGTACATTCCTAAACTAGAGTCCTGACTTTGCTATTGATTGGTGTCTTCTAGGATGAACCAGGTTCATTTGGGATGGAATTGACTACATAGTCACAAGCAAGCAGAGTATTAATGCCAAAGTGATCCTTGCTCGAGGCCATTTCCCATTTCTTCAAAGGCACATTGCACCTATCTAGCACAATAGTCAGAATAAAGCCATAAGGAGTAGCATGAGCCTTGGAGCCATTGATGACCCTATCCAGCAGCTTGATGATGAAGGCAGGCCAATTTATTTGCCTTCCACTTTCCAGGCACTCCATGAGAACTAGATCCATATAATTGGCAATGTGCCTTCTCTCCTGTCTGGGCAATAAACACTTGTTGACAAATTCAAACAAGACCTTGTGCTCAGGCCTCATTTCACTTTTCTGCACAACTCTGGCTTCATTCACATCTTCAGAATCACAAAACCTCCTGGTAATTGCAAGAGCAGTAGGGAGGGACTCCAGGCAAGGCCACCTTTGCCTTGTATAGTCATCAAACTCTTTAGAGGGTATGTCTGTAATCTCTCCCAGTTTCTCTGCATCAAACTACACTTGAACTCCTTTCACCGGGCTACTAACTTTGCCATCCTTAACCTCAGCATTCGTCATAAACTCAATTAGCTCATTTCTGGCTAGCCTACCATCCATCTGAAGGACCATGTCCTTCCATCCCCGAGCAGCTAAAGCACCCACCAATCTTATTATTTCTGGTTCCACTAGGCCTTTCAGCAGTCTACCCCTTAAAATCTTTCTTTTGCCAAATATGGCAAGCTTATTATGTTCCCCCTCAGAATCAACTTCTTCTTCTTATTCTTCTCTACTCCAGTCCTCATCTTCAGAAATTTTTTATTGTTTGTTTTTTAGATTAGACCTTGTCCTCTTGGCTAGTATAGGTTCAACAGCCTCAGACACAGAGGAAGACTTCTTGGAGGAAGTCTTGGGATTTTTGGGCTTGGGGATCGGAACCTCCACTGATGTACTCCTTTATTGATGGACCAGTTCTATCTCCTCTTCCTCAGCATCCTTTGAGGATTCTGTAACCTTCCCATTTCCTTTATCCATTCTCTTTTTCTTACTTTTAACTAAAGCCCTTTGTAGATCAGCCTCACTCTGTTTCACCCTGCTTCTTGTGGCTCTTCCCTTTGGTAAGGAAGTGGCACTAGTTGTTAGAGAGGCAACCTTTCTTTTCTTGGTATTCTAGGAAATCTTAGGGTTTGGGGTTCTTCTTTTCTTGGGGTCGTAACTAGCGCCTACTTTCTTTAGAAGATCTGCTAGTGTTTCCTCAATAGATGAACCAGGTTCATATACATGTGAACGTAAATGACCAACCTTTCAGCAGCCTTCCCTGATCCACTTCCCCCTGTCTTCTTTCTACTTTTTATTATAACGTCATTTTCAGCCCCGCAAATAGCTGGTCTAACTATCTCAGAGGTGGGTTAAGAATCAACCACTTCTATCCCTTTTCCCCTCACATCACTTCTTACACATTCTCTCTCATTTTCTTTTTCACTTTTATTTTTACCTCCTCTCCTTCTTGACTCAGACATTTCCACATTTATAACAGACCTAATCAGAACAAACCTATTATCTAAATTTTCAACCAAAACGGAGCGTACCTCAGAAGGGGAATTTTGGACCTTCTCATAATGAGATGACCCTGTTCCTTCTCCCATACTTGCAGATTTGAAGGAATCATCTGAGTTTTTAGAGTCTTGGGCTTGCCTAGCCTTTAATTGTGCATTTAGTTTCTTTGAAGGTGAACCATAAGCCACAGTTTTATGAACAAGCATGTTTACTCGCCTTTTCCTAGGTTGGGGGATAGTGCTGGGTTGAGGATGTGTGGAGGACTCAAAAGGGGTAGGTTGTGGAGGAGTTCCAGGATTGTCTTGGGGGTTTGACATTATCACTGATTTCTGGGATATTAGATAAATTAGAATTTTAGAGAAGAAGAGGGTAAGTGAAAGAGGAATTTTGACGGTTTAGAATTATGAAGTTGACAGAGGGAATGATGTGTATTTAAAGAGAAATAGACATTTAATGGGTAACAGAAGCTTTTAGCAGTGGTCAATTAGAGTTCTAATCAACCTGAAATTTTAGGTTTGAATGATTGTTTTATCTTCTCTAGATTTTAGGCAATTTTTCCGATTTAGAGTTCTAGACAGATGGAACTGGTTCAAAGCTAACGGATAGAATTTTCTAGGAATTGAAAAATTGTAGGACTTCTGCTCATGATTTAAACATCTATATTTCTAATTGTGCAGAATATAGAAAATATACCTTAGCTTTCAGATGAACCCATACTGATGAACTAGGTTCTTTATTTAGAATTGTCTTGAACATGCCCCAAATTACCATAATAGAGAAAATTTTGTAAGAGATCAGTGAGTCATATTAACACATGTCACAGGAGTATACTAGTTAAAGTATGAAGATGAGTAAGAATTAATCTAGATATTTATACAAGTTCAGATTTCCTAGCCAATTTTTTTTCCATAGTGCATTCTGAGCTGGACCTATTAGGTGATCTTAATCATCCCTAATTCCAACCTGTTCCTCTCAAAGTTTTCTCTACTCAGTGCTTTAGTGAAGATGTCAGCAATTTGTTTATCAGTAGCACAAAATTCTATGTAGATTAGTCCTTTCTCATAGTTATCTCTTAAGAAGTGGTGACTAACATCTATATGCTTAGTCCTCTTATAATGAACAAGGTTCTTTATCATACTTATAGCACTAGTGTTATCACAGAACATAGGAATGCAACCACTTTAATGCAAAAGTCTATTAGCTGCTGTTTAATCTATAGCAATTGAGCACAACAAGAGGCAGCATCAACATATTCAGCCTCAGCAGTGGATAAGGTCACTAAATTTTGCTTTTTAGTGGCCCATGATACAAGACATGAACCAATAAAATGAGTCATACCTGAAGTGCTTTTCCTATCCACAAGAAAACCTACATAATCAGCATCAGCATACCCTACTAGATTGAAATTACTACCTTTAGGGTACCAAAGACACAGATCAGTAGTGCTTTTCAAATATCTCAGTGTCCTCTTGACAACAGTCAACTGAGACTCCTTTGGATTAGCCTGGAAGCGAGCACAAAGCCCTACACTGAAAACTATGTCAAGTCTGTTAGTAGTAAGATACAAAAGTGAACCAATCATACCCCTATACAACTTCTGATCAATAGATGAACCAGGTTCATATATGTCTAATTTGGTAGCAGTTGCAATGGGGGTGTCTATTTCCTTTGATTCATCCATTTTAAACTTTCTGATAAGCTCCTTTGCGTATTTCTGTTGATGGATCATGGTTCCATTTGGGCTTTGTTTAATATATAAGACTAAAAAAAAGTTAAGCTCACCCATCATACATATTTCAAACTCACTCCTCATTAATTTGGAAAAATCCCCACTTAGTTTATTAGTCGTAGCCCCAAAAATTATGTCATCAACATATATTTGTACCACTAGAAGATCCTTACCTTTTTCCCTCAAGAACAAGGTACTGTCAATTTTACCTCTTTTGTAGCCATGTTCAAGCAGGAATTTGGATAATCGCTCGTACCATGCTCTGGGAGCTAGCTTGAGTCCATAGAGAGCCTTGTCTAATTTGTATACATGCTCAGGACATTCCTTGCTTTCAAACCCTGGAGATTGTTTCACAAACACTTCTTCTTTTAGGTAGCCATTCAGGAAGGCACTTTTGACATCCATATGATGAAGAGTGAATTCCATGTGTGCTGCAAAGGCTATGAGGAGTCTTATTGCTTCTAGTCTTGCAACAGGAGCAAAAATCTCATCATAATCTATACCCTTCTCTTAGTTGTAACCTTGTACCACAAGTCTTGCATTTTTTCTTGTAACAGTTCCATCTTCAAGTTTGTTTCTGAAGACCCATTTTGTGCCAATGACTGATCTGTCCTTGGGTCTTGCAACTAGGTGCCAAACTTGACTTCTTTCGAATTGATTGAGTTCATCTTGCATTGCATTTACCTAATCTGCATCCTACAAAGCCTCAACAACATTTTTAGGTTCAATAAGAGATAGAAAAGCATCAAAAGCACACAAATTCTTTAATTGTGATCTATTTTTGACTCCAAATGTTGGATCAGTAATTATGTTCTCAATGGGATGAGAACTTTAATACTTATGAAGTTTCACAACCAACTAATTTCTGCTAGATGTTTCTCCCATGTTCTGTTACTGAGGAACAGGGTCATGAACAGGTTCCTTTAGGAGATTAGTTTCAGTTCCCCCTGTCAGGTTGCCCTGGATGGAAGAACCTGCTCCATCACCTGTTCCTTCTTTTGGTGCCGCTTTAGCTTGTGCTGAGACTTCAGAAAAATCTCTTACCAACCAATAGCCTCATCTTCATGTTCCCGTCTCTCAAAAAGAATGTTAGTTTCATCAAACACTACATGCACACTTTCTTCTACACACAAAGTTCTTTTATTGAACACTTTATATGTTTTTCTATGTGAAGAATATCCCAAGAACACTCCCTCATCATTTTCTGGGATCAAACTTACCTAGGGAGTCTTTTTCATTATTGTGCACAAAGCACTTACATCCAAATGCCCTATGATGGGATATATTTGGCTTTCTCCCTTTAAGTAACTCATAGGGAGTCTTCTCTACAAGAGGTCTAGTCATGCACCTATTGATGATGTAACATGCAGTGTTTACAGCCTTTGCCCAAAAGTTGTGGGGCAATTTACTAGAAAGAAGCATAGTCCTAGCCATATTTTCAAGAGTGCCGTTCTTTCTTTCAACTACTCCATTTTGTTGAGGAGTCCTAGGGGCAGAGAAGTTATGATATATGACATGTTCATCATAAAATTCAATAAACTTAGCATTTTCAAATTCAGTTTCATGATCAGACCTAATGGATGCAAGTTGATTACCTAATTGTTTCTGAGTTTTTTTGTAACAAAAGCAGTAAATACGTCAAATGCTTCATCTTTAGATGTTAAGAATAGTACCCAGGTAAACCTAGAATAATCATCAACAAGTACCATCACATATTTCTTATCACCTATGCTCAATGTTCTTATTGGACCACAGAGATCCATCCATATGAACCAGTTCCAACGTCCTGGTTGTGCTTACCATTTTCTTGCTTTAAAGTATGATCTTACATGCTTCCCCCTTGCACAGGCCTTACAAACTTTGTCTTTCTTGAACTTGATGTTAGGTAGCCTTATCACCAAGTCATTGGAGACTAATTTGTTAAGTTGATTCAGACTTCCATGACCAAGTCTTTTGTGCCACAAGAGGGGATCATTATCCGACACACTTAAGCAAGTGAGTTCATTTTTTGAAAGAGTGGACAAATCTACAATGTAAATATTTTTAACTCTTTTTCCCTGCAAAACAATCTTGTCAGTGGTAAGGTTAATAACAAAACATTTGGTAGAGGTAAATGCTACAAAGTTACCTCTGTCACACAGTTGTGACATACTGATTAGGTTATACTTTAAGCTATCTATCAAGTAGACATTCTCAATGGAGTGAGATTCTGTCTTACCTACATTTCCAACCCAATGATCTCATCTTTCTTTACATTTCCAAAGGAGACATTACCTCCTTTCAAGTCCTCAAGTGAAAGGGACTGGTTCTTGCTTCCAATCATATGTTTTGAGCAGACACTATCCGTGTACCATATTTGGTGGCTTTCCTTCACTTGGACCTCTTGTTCATCATCTTATTCTCCGATGGCCATAAGTGCTTGTTCATATCTAACATCATCTTTTGAATCCTCATCTGATGTTTCTCCCCAAGAAGCAACCATAATCTTTATTGATCCTTTGTTCCTCTTGGGTTGAACCTGTTCCTTCGTTAGCCCTTTCCTTTTTCCATTCAATTTCCTACTAAGGGTAGTTTTTTATCATGTGATCAGTCTTACCACATTTGTAGCAACCCTTGCTAGTCTGTTTCTTGGGAGCCCTTGGTTTGTTGGAGGTTGTACCTCTTGAAGAACATTTTCCTCTCATTAGGTACTTTTTGAAATCTCTTGTGATCATGGCCACTTCATCATCCTCCAGAGATGCACCTTCAGCTATTCTAAGAGCCAGACTTCTTTCCTTCTTGGGTGCATCCATTTTCATGGTTTGCCTCCTCAATTCATAGGCAGTTAGATTTTCAATCAGTTCATCCAGCTTGAGGGTAGCAATGTTCTTTGATTCCTGAATAGCAGTAATTTTGCTTTCCCAAGTCACTAGTAAAACTCTTGTA
>MU748029.1:164466-221038 GCA_026770625.1 Nicotiana glauca | reverse complement strand
AAGATTTTCTCAACCTTGTCTTCTTCAAGGATAATTCTCCCAAGAGATTTAAGTTCATTTGTTAATGTTGTGAACCTTGTGTACATATCCTGGATAGTTTCTCCTTCCTTCATAGTGAAATTCTCATATTGAGAATATAGCAATGTTCCTCTTGATCTCTTTACTTGAGGAGTTCCTTCATGAGCCATTTGTAAAGTGTCTTATATCTCTTTGGCAGTGGTACAACTTTGAATCATGTTGTACTCGACTGGACCCAGTCCACACACAAGCCATTTCTTGGCCTTAGCATTCTTCTCCCATTTGTTCAAATCTTCAGCAGTGCAGTCAGCTCTTGTCTTTGGCACGTCCACTCCTTCAGAATTCTTGTTCGTAGTTGCTAGGGGACCATCAATGACTATATCCCAGAGTTCATAGTCCTCTCCTATGATATGATCTCTTATCCTGTTCTTCCACCAAGAATAGTACTTACCATTAAGGAGTGGAGTCCTAGCAGTGGATTGCCCTTCCCAGTTTCCAGGTGGTGCACTCATCTTGATCTTTTTATAAGGTGTTAGCCTCTTCAAGGATAACCTGCTCTGATACCAATTGAAGTTTTAAGCGTCAATACCATACAAGAGGGGGGGTGATTTGTGTGGTACCCAATTTTTTCTTAACTAAACTATAGAAGGACCTGGTTCTTCTAGGTGTTCCAACTACTACTGTTTGCGGAATAATAAATACTGAAAATAAAGAACACAGAGATTTTTATGTGGAAAACACCTGGCTCAGAAAATGAAAAAAACCACGACCTACTACTTAGTAGGATTTTTCCAAACTTCCACTAAAATCACTGAGCCAAAATAACATTTACAAAAACTCTTTGTAAACCTAAGGATTAACTATAATCTCGTTGTAGCACACAGACTCAACTGATGCGACAACTTCAAGTTAACTCTAACTTGAATGCTCTGGGTACCTAATAAAATTGCTTCTATAAAAGCTGAAAGGTACAATGTAAAATTACCTACTACAATTGAACTAGAATAAAAGATAGACAGTTGGAACTGGTTCTTCTATCACGTTCAAGTAGCTTCAAGAGTGCACACTCAAATCACACATAAATTGCTTACAAAAATACCTTGCTCTTTTGCTCTTAATTTAAGTTTAACTTCTGCATATGTGCATTACCTGTAAAAGAGAAAAACACTAACATTTAATAGGTTAGTAATCAAGGTTTGATTAGGATTCAATTGCTGCTTTTCTATCGTAGAAGAGTTCATGATGATCTCAAATTCTAACACTATCTTCATCCTAGATTGTGTTCTCTTCATATAAGGAGACTTTCTCTCCTTATCCAATATGCAACTTTTTTTATCAGATCAGGAGATATTGCTGCTTGATCAATAGGACTTATCTCCTTCACTTGCATCTCAAATGTATAGGTTGATCATGAATGTTCTTCATAAGATAGACCTGATCCATGTCTGAGTTCTTTTGTCAATCTTCAAAACTTTACCTGTTCTTGGGGCCAACAGTTCCGTTGTACTTCGGAAGATCATGCATTCTGAATTTCTTCAGGATGGGATTTGGAGAGTTTTGTGGGAATGGCTTTTATACAAACTTCTTTGAATCTACAGCCTTCAGGATCGGGGGTACGTCCGAAATCTGATCGACCCTTGAATTGTAGGTCTCCACTTTTTTTGTCATTGGCTTCTATTTTTTTTTTGCCCGATGTGATCCTCTTTGTGAGGTCCTAGAGCATCTTTATGATAGCGGGGTCGGCTGCTTACTCGTTGTTTCTTGACCTTCCTGGTACCTGTTCGGCTTGAGGAGCTGTTTCCGGTGCCGCTGTGCTTGGGGTTTTCTAGTGGCTTTGCAGTTGAGCAATCGCCAGTTGTTGTGCCTGCAACATCTCGAACATGATGTGAAGGCTAACCTCTTATTCCTCCCGAGTCGGGGTTTTTTGGGCTTTTTGTTTGTTTTCTTGGCGTATACTCCTGTTGGTGTGGGAGCTTATATTGACATGGTGGGTGTTGCGTGAGACCACATCCACAGGAATTTGTTCTGGTGCATACTCGGGATTTCATGGTGGCACACCAATACTTGGAACAACTACACCGTTCTCTCCGTGATCCTCAAGACCGTTGTTTTTATGTGCGTTCACTGAGATAGACATTTTAACCTAAAATCAAAGATTCTTGGACAAGAAAAAATGTGAAAGATAACTTGCGTTATGTAGTAAACCAGCAAGAAAACAATCACTATTATTTTTAGCCCCACAATGGGCGCCAAATTATTTACCTTGAAAATGGTAATTACAATTAAATTTAATTTTGTGGTTCTAAAAATATATAATTTATTTTTATGCTAGCTGTTAGGCAGTATATACTAAGTGTGAGACTAAAAAATATGATAAGAGCTTGAAGGCAGTGTGTCGAGAAAATCGAGTGACTGGAATTCGGAGCCTCGAGCTGGCCTATACGGGGCAACGAGGTCCGGCTAAGCGTTAGGTTGTGCCCGATCGATGAAGGACTAATAGTTTTGAGAGCTTTGATAAGAGCTCTTTATGATCAATAATGAGTAATAAATGAAGAACAATTAATGAAACACAATAAATGTAAGTAATAGAATCAAGGGAGAATGTGTTTAAGTTAGAGAGCAGAGAATGTTCTTGTATTGAATATTGTATTGTATATCATCTTACAAAAGGCAAAATACATAGACAAACCCCTAAACTTGTCCTAATATTTCATATATCCACTTAAACTAAGCATATGCCCATTTGAACACTTGATCTCTTCTCCTACTGTTTCACTTAGACACCTCTCTGTCAAACAATTAACAAAATAAATTGGGTGCAGTTCACACGTTGTGATGTGATAATGAAGCCAATAAGAATTATACACGTGGTTTTTAACCCAAAAAAATATTTTAAAATGCTTTTGACATAAAATAGAAAAAAAAATGCATTCCCCCTCCCTCCCGACGTCTCTTCCTCTCCAGAATCTCACTGTTGCATCTCTTGTGCATTTTTTTAAAGAGAAGGACATGAAGCA
This sequence comes from Nicotiana glauca, assembly GCA_026770625.1. Lineage (NCBI taxonomy): Eukaryota > Viridiplantae > Streptophyta > Magnoliopsida > Solanales > Solanaceae > Nicotiana > Nicotiana glauca. Next base: position 218,003 of record MU748029.1, on the reverse strand, counting down.
CTTTAGTTTGGATTCGATGGTTATAGATTGGGTTACATTGTAAAGAAATTGCAAAATTCAAGTATAAAAAAATACCATTGTCATACACCCTTCCTGCAATTTGTTTGTAATTTCTAGTTACCCAACTTCAAAAGTACCATTTCAGCCTTTGTTCTCCACTAAAGGGAAACTAAAAAGCATTAATTTCTCTCTTTGTTGACGGGTATCCTCTTTAAGTTAGGTGTGAAAATTTGTGTGCTCATTTATATTTGAGGATATGCTGGATTTTTGGTGATTCAAAAGATTGCAGGGTGAAAAGATATGCTTGTCTTTGTTGCTGACTGTATCACATATGTTTCTAGTTTTTTTCTTGTATTTGCTTTCAACTTTTAGTTAATTTTTATGAGACTTAGAAAAATGTTATTTGCGAAAGCAAAATCCAAGTAGATTCTAATTTGGTATTCTGAATCCGTGACTAATTTTTGTGGACGAAGTGGAGTTTTCTGGTAGACGCTAATGGAGCATCGTTAGGTTGCTGAGATAGATACTGGTTTGGCTTCCATTGTGAAGGAGAACACTATTTTAGTTTTTTTACTAGTTCACGTGCTCAAAAGAGTTGAGGGTCACTCTTTGTGCCACATTAGCTTCTTGTGTCTAATAGACACAGTTTGACTAGAGATCGAGTGCTCAATAGGTTATGGACTTAGTTTAGGTGTCTAAGTGGAATATTTGGACAAGTTTAAGGGGCTATCTATGTATTCAGTCTCTTACAAAATGTGACGACCCGACCGGTCGTCTTAAGAATTAACGCCCCGATCCTCTATTAACTGCTTTCCCCAATTCCATTTCTGCTAAATTGAATTGCCGGGATGTTCGGTTTTGAGTTTCGGAGAGTTTTTGGACACTTAGTCCCTAATTGAGAGCTTAAGTGTTGGAAAGTTTCCCATAGTCAGAACAGTGTGAAGATGGCCTCGGAATGGAAATTTGATGGTTCCGTTAGCTTCGTTATATGATTTTGGGGTTGGGAGCATGTTCGGAATGTGTTTTGGAGGTCCGTAGCTAATTTAGGCTTGAAATGCCGAAGTTTGAATTTTTGAAGTTTCCGGCCCGATAGTGAGATTTTGATCTGAGGGTCGGAATGGAATTTCAGAAGTTGCAATAGCTCCGTCATGTTATTTGGGATATGTGTGTACAATTTTAGGTCATTCGGATGTGTTTTGGTTGGGTTTCTGATCGAAAACGTATTTTGATGAAATTTGAAGTTCTTAGGCTCAAATCCTTGATTAATTCGAGCTTCTGGTGTTGTTTTAGGAGGTTTGAGGATTGGTACAAGTTTGAATGATATTATGGGACATGTTCTTTGGTTTGGTTGAGGTCCCGGGGGCCTCGGGTGTATTTCGGATGCTCAACGGGTCATTTGTAGAACTTAGGAGGTAGCAGATTTTTGCTTCAGCTGTTGCAGACATTTTCCTTCTCTGCGATCGCATCTTTACCCCCGCGTTCGCATTGTGTAAATTCGGAGGGGGGGCAATTTCCTTCTATGCGATCGCATTATATGGATCGCGTTCCCATAGTGCCGCCCATTCCTTCTTTGCGTTTTCAATCCCATCCCCACGTTCACATTGAATAAACTGAGCTGGTGGCTCAGTGATCAAGTTCTTCTACGTGATCACGTTGTATTGTTCACGATCGCATAAGACTGTTTCCCTCTCTTCCGCGATCGCATGCATATTCTCGCGTTCGAGTATGCCTTTTTCCTTGAAGCCTTTATTTTACTCTACGCGATCGCATCCCCATCTTCGCGATCACGTATCATTAAATAGCTGAGCAGATATAAATATTTCAAAATGAGGGTTTAACCATTTTTAACAAAACACAAGCTTGGGAGCTCGGATTTGGGAGAAATTTCGAAGGTTTTTCGAGGGCAACTACTGGATAACGATTCTCTACTCTCTTATGCTTATAACCTACCAATCTAATCACGAATTCCTCCTTAATTTCGGATTTTTGAATGAAAAATAGGTAAAACTTCGTAGACCAAACTATTGGGTTTTGAGTGGGTGTTTGACCTCCGATTTGGGAGATTTTTATATGGTTAGACTCATGAGAGTACAAGGGTTCTGAAAATATAAAAATTATCTAATTCCAAGACATTGGCCTAAGGGGTATTTTGGTCATTTCACCTAATTTCATGCCTTAGCTTTGAATTAAATAGTAGAATCAGTTTCTTGCGATGTTATTTACGATATGTAATTGAAATTGAATAGATTTGGGCCATTTGAAGTCGGATACTCGTGGCAAAGGCGTAGTTTCTAGTTGATTTTGTGCCGGTTCGAGGTAAGTGACTTGTCTAACCTTGTGTTGGGGGACCTTTCCCCTTAGGACATGATATTTGATATTTGAATGCTTCGTACGTGAGGTGACGAGCGCATACTTGAGAAAATTTTTAAAAATCCTTTTTTTTACTTGAAGAACTTAAATTGAGTTTTCTTGCTTACCTGTTTATTTTAATTGCAAGTTTAACCGGTGTTAGTTTAGAGAAGCATGTTTAGTTGACTTACTTGCCTATTTGCTTAAACTGTCTTGGTTGTATTCCGTGAAGCATGTTAGGCTAGAATTTACTATTACTTGTTCTGAGTTTAGCATTTATTCTGATGTTTGAGCTATTGTTGTGTGTTTTAAATTTGGGACTACGGGACGGCATCTCAGGAGATTCCCTGCACGTGATATGTTCTGGTTTGAGGGTGCGGGATACCAAGAGATCCCTGGCACATGTATATATATAAGTATTGAGGATACCAAGAGATCCCTGGCACATGTATATATATATAAGTATTGAGGATACCAAGAGATCCTCGGGATACCAAGAGATCCCTGGCACAGGTATATATATAGGTATTGAGGATACCGAGAGATCCTCGAGATACCAAAAGATCACTGGCACATGTATATATAAGTATTGAGGATACCAAGAGATCCTCAGAATACCAAGAGATCCCTCGTGTATATGATGAGGATACCAAGAGATCCTCGGGATACCAAGAGATCCCTCGTGTATATGATGAGGATACCAAGAGATCTTCGGGACATCAAGAGATCCCTCGTGTATATGGTGAGGATACAAAGAGATCCCCGGGATACCAAGAGATCCCCGGCTATTATTTTCTGTTGTGAGAAGTATTCCATATATTGTTTTGTTTCTGCTTTCTATTACCTCTTTCCTTATTTATCCTGTTTAGATTCTCGCTGTAAACTTTATCTTTACTATTTTACTTATCCTATCATTTATTATGTTTATCTCATTAGGGCCCCGACCTTCCTCGTCACTACCCGATCGAGGTTAGGCTTGGCACTTACTTAGTACCGCTGTGGTGTACTCATGCCCCTTCTGCGCATGTTTTTCATGTGCAGATCCTGGTACCTCTACCCAGGCATATCACTCTCGAGGCGGAGATCTAGCTGAGACTTCGAGATACTTCTGCCGCATCTGCAGACCAGGAGTCTCTATCTTATTCCAGCTTTAGTAGATAGTCCTTCCTTTCTTTCAGTTGGTTAGACATTCTGGAGTTAGAGGATTGTATTTTTATTCTACTAGCCTGTGTTTCCCGTGGGTTTTTGAATTTTGAGGTGATATTGTAGACTTCCGCATCATTGAGTTGTATATGCCGAGCGGCATTTATATACAGTGTTTCTTTTAGTTGTTCAGTTTAATTAATTATTCCGCAAGTTATGTTGTTTTTTCGCATTGTTAGGCTTACCTAGTTATAGGGACTATGTGACATCACGACATGTTCACGGAGGGAAAACTGGGGCCGTGACACAAAATGACAAGGGTCCCTTTTATATATATGAGGGGGAATCCCAACATAGTACAAATGGATTTATTACAAAGATATATAGCTAGTACAACCATTTAATGCAACAGTATGAGCTCGTGCTAGCCTAATAGACTGGGTCAGCCTTAATCACGTGCTTTGGAAACTTTCTGTTTTTCCATCATAACTACCAATTTGTACCGGCCCCAAGGTCGAACGCTGAGAACCCTTGGGGTCGAGCCTCGAACTGTGCCTCGGTCCTTCTGAAGACGGGCCACGGGAAGTCGTGGTGATCCTAAAATCGGACTCCCCAGTTTTAGGCATATACAATCTCCTCATGCATATAAGATTAGTTCTCTATTCTGACAGCATACTTCAAAATTTTGACAGTATATTTTAAATTATGGCGGCGCCTAATGTACTTTAGAATGTTGACAATATACTTTAAATTTTTGATAGATACTTTAAGAGTTGACATCGTACTTTAAAAATGGAAAAAGTACAGAAATAGCCAATTTAAATACAAACTTACCGAGGTGTAACCCAAAATTATACACTTACCAAAAGTATCCCAAAATTAGAGATACATGTGAGGAAGGATTCTTCTATCTGAGAATCACGCTAAAGATCTTCCTTCATTCCATGTGTATATCAATTTAACAGATCACAACATTCTCTACCTCTGTAAATCACGGCATTCACTCTCAAAAAATTCTCAAAATGAGCTCCAAATTTCACTCAAAATCGATCAATTTCACTATATACCTTCGCAAATTCTATGTAGATATAACTTTTGCAATTTCTGTGTAGAAGGAACTACGAACTGCAATCATAATCGATCAAGGAATTAGTGAGTTTTGACCTAATTTCAGCTACTTCAATGGTAAATTTACCAATTTTTATTTAGTATGGTGGCCGATGGACTGTTGACAGCAGCTTTGTAGATTATAATGCAGATGTTGCAATAGTTACTCCAAATATAAGTTTTGAAGATTTTGTAGACGTGATTTCGAAACAACTTAAGATAGATACTTCATTGAATGATATTGAAATCAAATACACTGTCTAAAATAGTTCTCCGCCAATAGTGATACACAATAGTATATGTCTATGTGTATATCTTGAGCTGAAAAAAAGCTCAGAATTTACAATGTATCCTCTTTGTATAACATCGAGTGAAAAGGATATGGACATGATCTGCTACAATTCCAGTTCTGCTGTGATTTCCTCAGAATGTGCACAAAGCTCAGTTGTAGAGGAGAGATACAATGGCGATTCAATTAAGATGATCGAGTTTGGGGGTGGAGAAGATTGGAATGATACAAAATCTGATGAAAATACAATAATAACTAACCTTCAACACACAGATGTAGAAGAAGGTCAAATTTATAAAGACAAGGCAACGATAATCAAGGGCATGAAGCACTTGGCATTAAAGGAAAAATTTCAGTTTAAGGTGCATAGATCAAGTGAAAGCAGGTATCAAAATTTTTATTGTATAATTATGTATCTCAATGTATATCGTAGTTGATGTTAGAAGCATAATTATGCAAAAAATAAGTTGTTGCTTGTAACTATGTGGCTGTATATTTTTAAATTGTGGTTGTCACCGTCTAGTACTGTATAGTCGTTGTATTTTTTCATCTAGTATTGTTGATGGCAGTGTGTATCATTGTATTTAATGTCGCTCTGTTTATTGATGGAAAAGTTTATATCCTTGTCGTAGGTACTGCCTAGTATGCATCAACAACAACTGTGATTGGTATTTTAAGTCTTCGAGCCTGAAAAAAGCAAACGTTTTCAAGGTTAGAAATTTCAGCAAAGTGCACTCATGCCCCCTGAAAGACAGATCTTACGAACAACGTCAAACTGCTGCAAAACTCATTGGCAGTCTTTTGATAGAAAGTATAAAGACCCAAAAACAATATACACTCCTAATGACATAATTGGAGGCATGAACAAGCAGTATGGTATTCGGATGACATATATGCAAGTATGGAGATCGAAAAAATATGCAGTTCAAGTACTGAGAGGGAATCCGAGCGAATCATATGAAAAGCTGCCAAGCTACTTTTATATGCTGGTTCTTACAAATCCTATGATGGTGGTAAATTTAAAAAAAATAGAGGAAGACTTGTTCATGTATGCTTTCGTTGCACTATATTCGTCTATAAAAGGATGGCAGTATTGCAAATCGGTTGTTGTTGTAGATGGAACTTTTCTTAAATCGGCATATAGAGGAACATTATTGATAGCATCAAAACAAGATCCAGCAGGTAATATCCTACCACTCGCATATGCTATAGTAGATTCAGAGAATAATGCTTCCTGGGAGTGATTTTTTGCAAGATTCAAGGATGCATTTGGGGAAAGGGAGGGAATGTGCATAGTCTTGGATAGGCATGAAGGCATTGAAAATGCAGTGGAAATATTGTATCCACAAGTACCTCATTGTGTCTGCATATAACATCTATGGAATAATGTAAAAAAAAATTACAAAAAAAACTATTTGCTGCTCAAAGACATATTCTTTGCTATGCCAAATCATACACAGTTGAGAAGTTTGATTACCACGTGGCAGAGGTAGAGAAAATTGATAAGAGGGTCAAAGATTACTTAATGAATGTTGGGTATGAAAGATGGTCGAGAGCAGATTCCACTGTCAACAGAACATTGACAATGACTTCAAACATTGCAGAGTCAATTAATACAGCGCTCAAGGCTGCTAGGGAACTCCCAGTACTGCCTTTGCTAGACTACATAAGGCAATTGATCGGATGATGGAATGTTACAAACCTAAAGAATGCAGTAGAGTCATTCACTGATCTTGGAAAAAAATATGATACAATGTTGATGGACAATCTTGAATTGTCACATTAGATGAAGGTATGATTGGAATCTGTAGATACTTGTGCATAGAATATGTAATCATGCCGAATTTACGGATCTGTTATATCTTGAACCCTTTGTGTGATTCTGTTAAACTAGTGCCCACCTGCACAAAAGCAAAGGCTTTCAATTTAATGTAGCATTTATGCCTACCCCACTCCTGAAATGTTACTTGGTTTGACATGATATTAAGCTATGTTAATCTTGTAGGCTCTCTAGTATATGTATTTTGAGGGCATCTGTTTTGTCACCACTAATGATAGTTGATAAATTTTATAGGTGACCCATTCGACAAGTTACTTATATTCAGTACTTGAAAAGGGTAAGCAGAGAATGGTGTTCCTAAAAGATCGAACTTGCAGCTGTAGAAGGTTTCAGTTGGATGAGCTTCCATGTGCACATGCTTGGGCAGTATTAAAATACAAACACATTGATCACATTGAGTATTGCTCGGTGTACTACACCACGAAGTACCTATTGAAGACCTATGAAATTCCAATTTATCCGGTTCCTGATGAAAGCATATGGGAAATTCCTGCAGAAGTTCTAAATAAAAAAGTCTTGCCACCAGACATGACTAAAACAATAGGAAGGCCAAGGAAGGGGAGGTGCAAGCCAATATCTAAAAGGGAACGAAAAGGTCGATTAAATATGGACAGTGTGGAGAAGAAGGTCACAACAGAAAAACTTGTAGAAATAATCCAAAGAGAGGATGAAATATGTCAAATTTAGAATTACTTGTTATTTTACTTTACTGAATATCATAGAGATTTAGAAGAATGCAATATATCAAGAACTATATCATTGTAGAATGTCATTTGAATTTTAGATATAAATAAATATTTGACCTATCATTTAAAATCGTGTTGCAAGTTTATATTATACATCTGTTTGATTATTAAAAAGTTGTATCAGCTATGTATCACATTTGTATCATATATGTATCGCTTGTGCAACACATTTGTATCATCTATGTATCACTTGTGTATCAACTATGTATAGGCTCTTACTCATGCCTGCATTTGTGTAGTAACAAAGATAACTAATGAAAAACGGTCGTAGCAGCTAGAAAACTATGCAAAATAGTTTTAAAAATTTGCAAATATAAGTGGCTTCATCAATACATATTTGAAAACTGTGTATCATTTGTGTATCATATATGTATCATATCTGTGTCATGTATGTATCATGCGTGTATCTGCAAGAGACACTGTATCACAAAGTAATATTTATCATATCTATAATTCACAATACAAAATCAAGGGATAAAACACCAAAATAAAATAAACTGCAACAATCCAATATAGCATTGAAACTCATTAAACCTTTATAACAGAACAAACATCTCATTTGCCATACGATTCTTAAAAGTATTTATAAAATTCAAACACAAACAAATCCGATCCGTCTTCCAATAATGACAACATAACAGAACAGAATACAAAAAACAAAATTATAGAGTTCATCCTACAACAATGACAAAAGTAACTACTTCTTCTATTTCCCTGTCTTATTCTGTCGACCAATAATCTCATCATCACTTTGCGCGTTCAGTTCCATCTTCTTTCTAGCATAATCCCACAAGAGATCACCAAATCTGCGCCGGTGTACATAGGCATTAAATTTTTTAGGAGGCGTCTTGCCTTCAATGAAATACTCGGCAAATGATGCCGCAAATACACCGCAATCACTGCAAAAATAAAAAGAACAACAACAATCAAACTGCAGAATCTAAAAGCAAAATAGATTGTCTTGAAAGAAATTCATACACTTCGACTTGTTGAGGCAATCCTTCAACCAATTTTACATCAAAGGGGGTAATCAAGTCTTTTGATTTGTAGACACCAGTGCGCCAATTGATATCTTTTTTGTTAAAATAGAAATGCGTGTGCACGAAAAAATGAGACAGCAACACAGAATATTTGGACATGGCCTTATGAACTTTGGCTTGATGATCCGCTCCATCGCGCACATCACAGCCATCATCCAACGCCATTGTTCTGCAATATTAATTGGCATTAAGACATGCTCGACAGTGTACCATGGGACATTGGCATCCAAGACAAACCCCTGAATATACTCTGCAATGACATGTTTCGGATTGCACACATCACTATCTTCATCTGTATCAATAAACGTCTGGCACAACTCATTAATTTTCTCGTCGAAGTACCAATCTGTGGTGGTGAATGTTACAGGCAGGTCTTTGTCATACTTCCCCTTCTTCCTCAGATAATAGAACAAAACATCAATGTACTGAAACAAAACATAACAAATAACTAATCACTAAACGCGCTCGAAAGCTTTAAGCAGCTACAGTTTTTCAAACCAAAATCACAAAAAACAAAGGAAAATGAATGCTCACTACTAACTTAATAGGACTGAGTGTTCATGTGTACACTGGCTAAAAATTTTAGAAAAAAAATACTGCAAAAGTAAATTCTTACTTACCGAGTCATCCAAGGGCTGACCATTATATGCCAAAGTGTAAAACCAGTTTTTGTCTTCAACATGAAATACACCAAGATCATAAGCAGGATTGAGTACCTTTTTTTGGACTTCCCTTCTTTGACCCACGCAGCAAAAGCATTCAACAAAGAGCTGTTAACACCAGTTCCGATTTTGCTTTGAAAAGGATGCTTAATAGCATAAATTTACTTTTTTGCTTTCGCTGCAACAACACCAATACTGGAACCTGAATCAAACGCAGTAATGAACGGAGACTGCACGGCCTTTGCAGGACATCTCTTTATTTTTTCCATTTGCGGCGATACTTTAGGAAGTAATTCAGTATTGTAAAGAACCATCTCCCCTGCCGCGTCATCAACACTTGCAGTAGCACAAACAGCACCAGTCCGAGATTCAGGAACCTTTTGTTTCTCAGATTCTTCCTCTGTCTCTCCTGGCGCCGCATCAACACTTGCAGTCGCACAAACATCACCAGTCTGGGATTCAGCAACCTTTCATTTCTCAGATTCTTCCTCCGTCTCCCCTGCCACCTCATCTACAATCTCACCAATACCGCCAGCATGTGCTACATCTGGTGTGAAAGTTACTTTAGCAACAAACATGTCAACTTTCACACCAGAAGGTCCTTCTATAGCATTGACACCTAACTGATATGCTACATTAGTATCTCTTTGAGAATATGGAACATCTTTGACTTTACTTCCACCAACCTATTTTTTTTAAAAAGAATCTAATTATCAAAAACAACAAAGAAAAGAAAAGGAAAAAGTACAGAATACACAACTAAACACACCTGACAACCATCCATTTCAACATCTTCATTGCCACCAAACTCCATATTGCTCACAAAATCATTATTGTCTTGATGACCACTGGTGTCTTCCTCTGGATGTGCACCATAATTGACTTCACTTGCACTAAGATATTTTTAAAAAAAGGATATAGTAAGTAAACTAAAAAATAAAAAGAAACGCACAACAGAAAAGAAACACATACCTTGGAATTTATCAACTCAAACACCTCCTTGAATTTATCAGAAACATATTCCATGAAGGAATTTAACTGCTTATAAAGCTACAAGATGTAACAAATAAAAAAGATAATAGACTTTAAATATACAATTTAAAAAATAATTTCAAAAAAATATATAAAAAAGACCAATACATACTTGCTTCACATCAGCTTTCAACTTCTGCAACTCACGGTCATAATCAACAGCTTGGACGCCTGACAAGTTTTTTGGTACCTTTTTTGGTGGGACAGGCTCCTTAATGTGTTTCGGGGGTGGCGAGACAAAATCATCGCTATCATCAATAGGAAATTTTCCCCTATTACGTGTTGTAAAATATTTCTGATACTCATCGGTAACTTCAACAAGCAAAGTAAATCTTCTGAGCTTTTCAATTGTCGGAGAAATATTTTTAAACTACAAAGGTAACCAAAAGTGCTTTAGTCCTAGATGTATTAAAGATGTATAAAAATAGTATATTTGATGTATCATAATGAATTATAATGTATTATAAATGTGTATCCCATCAAGACATAAAATATTGTACCTTATTCCCTGCGTTGTTGAAGAAACCAGTAGAGAAGTCTTCATGCGTTGTTCTATCTGTCATTTCCCAATTCAATAGTGTGGTGTATGATCTCCAACGCGAACAACAAATTTTTGATCAACTACAGTGCAACATTTATAGAACCACACCTGTAGTGCAAGAGGAAATCTACCAATCCGATAAAACTCAGACTTCCCCCTCAACCTGTCCCTCACCGACTTCATTAAAGCTCGAAACGCAATCTTACCCCATGGAAATGACACATACTCACTTCTCTCGACAAGATGAAAATCACGTTTACTTATAAATGTCTTCTGAGCCTGAGTGGACATTAGAAATGTGTTTATGAAATAAATGATTGTAATCTTAACTGCTTCTTCATCAGACTGCCATTTCTTCTTCTCAAAACAATCAATAAGTGACTTCTTTGACACCACTTCAAAACCAGAAAAATAAGTATCCACCAACCTACTGGGTCCACTGAATTTACCCTCAACAGGTTCATTACCACAACATTTTAAACCACTTACAATTTAAATGCTCGAAGACCAAAACGTAAAACACATTCGTCATTCAATTTCACATAAAATTGGTCACACTTATCTTGAACCAACTCCCTAAACATTAAAGAACGAATAAGTTGTGCCTGGATAGCAACTCGAGGTAAATTAAAGAAATAGCCAAAACAGCTTTCCCTAAATATCTAAAGTTGTACATCAGTCAACTTTGACTGTAAAACCGATACAATATCCACATTAGTGTACGATGACCAATGAGTAACAGGAAACGGCTCACCAACTGGAATATAGAGCTTCCAAGGCTACAAATACATGACACGAATTAAAAACAAACAAATATAAACTAAATCCAAATTTTAAAAGAAGAGTAAATAATAAAAAAAGTATAACTAAAATTGTACATACCTTACAAACTTTGTCAGGAATTTTAACTTTTTTTGCCTTCTGAACCTTGTTTTTTTTTTTCCGGTTTGATATCCAAATTCACTTCCTCCTCCACGACACGTTTTCTCTTGCTTTTCTTTTTCTCAGATTTTCCAACAATATCCTTTCGAGATTCTAACACTTTAACACTGTCGAAACGATTTTGACTTCGCATATTTTGTTCATCAATTGATTTCTCAACTAAAACCGGTGTTGAATGAAGAGATAAACTCATCGACCTAGTTTCTCTTCTAATGCTGCTCGATTTCTCTATTGAAACAGACTTTGAATAAGATGATGAACTCATCGAACGAGTTTGTCTTCTCATATTGCTCTGTTTCAAAATTGAAACTAAGTTCAATGACAATTTTTTTAAAAAAAATACACGAACAAAATGTTACAGAAATTTGTGAAGAAATTAATACAAAAACTCGACCAAAACTTACAAAATCAGTCGCAAAAGCCTAAAAAGTAACATCGATTCTACAAAAACACATGCAATCAGAAAATATATATACAAAATAAGAGGTTTTATACTCCAAAATACTGGAATCAGACAAAAATAACCGAAAATGTATCTTGTTTTGTCGTCAATTTCATCAATGTTGAATATGGGAAAAAATCTCAGAAAGAGAGAGAGAGAGAGAGAGAGAGAGAGAGAGAGAGAGAGAGAGATATTTTGTATAATAACGGATACAAAAAGAAACTTACATTATTTGAAACTATTTGGGCCAAAAATGACATTTGAGCCTTTTTTAGTAGATATTTTATTTTGGGCTATTTTTTGTTAGGAAAGTTTGTAGAGTGACATAGCTGGTAATTTTCCTTTAAAAATCTGACGCAAGATTATTTTTCTAAAACTTATTTAACATGATAAAAAATCACAATTTAAACGATCCTACTAAATGATTCTATTTGTTCAATTGGGCCTGCGGTTGGATTGAAAAGCCAATCTCATATAAGCCTGGAAAAGGTCAAAATAGCATGGTATAGCCAGTTTTCGGACTGGTCAATAAAAAATAGCCACCGTTTATGAAGTCAATGAAAAATAGCCACTATTTGCTGCAATAGAGACTGGTCCCGTATAATATACGGGAGTTCGGGTGCATCTGTGTACGAACTCCAGCATATTATGCTGGACCGGTACACTTTGCTGACTCCTGTATAATATACGGGAGACTGGAGCACCGGTGCTCCAAACTCCAGTATATTATATTGGACATTTATACTTGCTGGAACTCCAGTATATTATGCGGGAGTTCCATCATAATTATACTTGAACTCCCGTATAATATGTGGGCGTTTTTACGGGTTTTGAACAGTGTTTTCGCTCAGATTTATCTTTACATGAACAGTGGCTAAATTTCGATTACTTTTGAAACTGTAGCTATTTTTAAATGACAAGTTATAAATACGACTATTTTTAAATTTTTCCCAAAAGTGCTAGCCAACCACAAACTATCGAGTTGGGTTGAATCAACTTTCCGGGTCAAATTCTTTTTGGTGGCTCTAATTAGGAAGAATAGTTGTCAACCTTAAGTGGACAAAATCCAAAGCTAGATACAATTTTTTTTTTTAAAATTGTTAATTTTTTACTGCTAATTTTTAAAATTTATTCATAGCTCATACTCCATTTATCTCAATTTATGTGATACTTTATTTTCGAGATTCAAGATTTTTAATTTTGACTATGTATTTGAACATAAAATATTTAAGTTTTTTCGAAATATATATATATGAAAAATACGTAAAAATAATAATAAACTACAATAATAAATAATTTAAAATATTTAAAAGGCATATAAAAAAATTAAGATCAAAAAATAATTTATTTGATTCTCAAAATTAGAATATTGTCACATTAATTGAGACCGAAGGAGTAATTATTTACAGTAAATTACTGCTAGTTTTTTTTACTAAAGAAAAAGAAAACCCAAATGGGAAGGGTGATTTTGGATGTTGGACAGCTAGTGACCTACACAAGCAAGGTATGAAAAGGCAAATCACATGTTTGGAATTTGATTGGAAAAGTAGTAGCAGCCTTGGCCCTTCTCTTTACCTTTCATCCCCTTTCAAACTCATTGATACTTAACACCAAAATAAACATATATCCAAAGGACATGCAAATTTTATGAGGAAATTGGACAAGTTGCTACATTGCATGACATGACAAGTCAATCAAAAATTGATATTCAAGTTTCAACAAATTCCAATGGTTTCAGTTTTCACGTGCCCAAATCATTTGCAGTAAAGTATCTTACATTTCTTCTTATAAAGATATTGACTTTAATGTCACAATATTTACGTTAAAATTCACGTATTCTCATTTACTATCAATATGTCTTGCGGAATATTTATTTCGGAAACAAGTTATTTCATGATTAGTTATGTTGGGATTATTATCTCATCTTTCTATAGGAATATAAATAATACTATAATTCCGGAATAATTAATATCGGGATTAGTTATTCTGTAATTTTATCACAACTAGAGGTGTCCGTGGTTCAGTCTGGATCGTTTTTTCCTAAAAAGAAATCAAACCGAGTAAGTCAGTTTTTCAAATATTGGAACCAAACCAAACTAATTAGGTCTATTTTCTATCAATTCGGGTTTTGTCAGTTATTTATTGATTTTATCTTAAATATGAGACATACATTATCAAACACATATTCCAGCGACTATATTTTCAACGTAACACTATCAAACTAATTGCTCTTTGAGAAATCTATCATCTTCCAAGATATATTGATGATAATTAAATCAAATAATGATGATAATTTAAGGAATCAATTAGAAATAAATTATTTTTAACATGAAATTTTCTTCTTGTACTTAGCAAAAGAAAACTACCAATTAAACCAGATGTAAAGGAAAATAACTAGATTATTATATAAAAAAAAAAATTGACTAAGAGTGCAAACAATTAACATGTGCCATAAAATTTTAAATTTTTTTATAAAAATATACACGTGTATATTGTAATAATAAAATTTAAATAGGTACTTCTATAGTCGATTTGGTTCGGCTTTTCCATTATTTTTTTTATTAAAATCAAAACCTAACTATTTTTGCTTGGTTTTAAAATTCAAAACCAAAATCAAACCAAACCCAAAAAATATCAATTTTTTTGGGCAGTTTGGTTTGTTCTTTATGAAGAGAAACTTTCGGAAACCACTATGTTTTAGTGGTTATTAGCTAGTTGTAGCTACCATTTATTATATTACTTCTTATAGCTATGTTTTTAGGTTTTTTAGAATATTCGATGTATTTAATCTACTGTATTCATGAATACAGTAGCATTTTTCGGCGTGAAAAGGGGATTACAGCTAGATAGATTATTGTATTCGACTGTATTCACGGCTTGAAACATGGAATTATAGCTAGACAGATTATTGTATTCGACTATATTCACGGCGCAATTCATGGTCTATTCAGCTATTTTTAAACGGAAAGTGAATCAATTAACATAATAGACTCCTAATATAACTCAACAAACTCAATTATAACACACAAAATTTGTATTTTCAGTTATAAAAAAGATCCTTAATCGAAAAACACCCTAAAACATAGCAATCTTCACAGAAATTATATAATCACATTAAATATAGTTAAATACATAAAAATACATTGAATACATGAAGTATAGCAGGTCATCTATAGTGCAAAAATATATGAATACATACTGCAGATACATTTGAATACATATATATATCTGAATACATAAATTATGTTAATTTAAAAAATTATATGAATACATTCATGAAATATAGCGAGACAGTGAATACAATAAAATATATTGAATACAACGAGATACACGGAAATACAATTAAAAAAATACTGAATACAATAAAATACATGAAAATACAGCGAGATACGTTGAAATATATTTAAAAAAAGGTAATAGAATCTTCAATTTGCTCAGCTCCAAACTCCGTCGTCTTTGTTTAAGAACAACCCTAATGTCGTCTTTCTCTCTACAATCCCTGTCCGGTAAGCTTGGTCCTTCATTTCTCCTCAAATACTTCGAAGCTCTTAGAATCTGTTTGTTTAATTTTTGTAATGCATCTTAGGATTCGCCTTCCTAAGATGCATTATAAAAAATACATTGAATACATGAAGTATAGCAGGTCATCTATAGTGCAAAAATATATGAATACATACTGCAGATACATTTGAATACATATATATATCTGAATACATAAATTATGTTAATTTAAAAAATTATATGAATACATTCATGAAATATAGCGAGACAGTGAATACAATAAAATATATTGAATACAACGAGATACACGGAAATACAATTAAAAAAATACTGAATACAATAAAATACATGAAAATACAGCGAGATACGTTGAAATATATTTAAAAAAAGGTAATAGAATCTTCAATTTGCTCAGCTCCAAACTCCGTCGTCTTTGTTTAAGAACAACCCTAATGTCGTCTTTCTCTCTACAATCCCTGTCCGGTAAGCTTGGTCCTTCATTTCTCCTCAAATACTTCGAAGCTCTTAGAATCTGTTTGTTTAATTTTTGTAATGCATCTTAGGATTCGCCTTCCCTGTTGACGTCGTTTTGAAGAAAAAACAAATTCAGATCAAAGCGTATTGAGTTTGGAGTATAGTAATCAGATCCATAGACTTATATTTTATCTAATTTTCCTAAATTATTACCTTTTTAGTGCACTGACAGAGGGCTTGACTAAAAATGTTGGGAGGTAGAGCAATCAATCGGTTATTATGCAGGAAATTTCAATCTGAATCATCGGTTTGACTGTATCAGTGTCCTCAAAATCACCAAATTTAACGCTCTTGTGCGGCAAAAGATGTTTGAAATCTACCGGAGATGCATAAAGTAGAAAAATCTGTATGCACGCCGGAGATGCATACCGGAGAATCCATAAGTTTGTATTCATGGAGAAAACTAGCATTGAGAGAGAGTGGGGAAAAATCTAAAAGGACGAGAGAGAAAAATAATAATACAAAGTGTATTTTATGATTTAAGTGTAGGAGGTTAGCATAAATAGATATTTGATTATAAAAATCAAAAAGTAGCTATGAAATATAATTTTTTAAAATGATATTTATTTAAGATAAATAAGATAACAAACTTTGGCATAAGAGGTAAAAATTCCTTTTATGAACACTCCTAATGCCAACCAAACGTGGGATAAACTCATCTCATATTTAATTCCGAAATTAATTATCCGTTATAGCTAATTACCAAATGAGCCCTTAATAAGAATTCATATTTTTACAATCATCGTATGAAACAGCACCTAACAGAGATTGGGATTGAAAGCTTTTTGTTGATATTAGCAAATAAGTATATTTATGCATTCTACCTTCTTCAGATAACAAATCAAAATAATTTCAAAGAAGAAAAGTTTAGGATGGAAAGCAGTTGTATGGGGGAATTTTTGTACACAGATAGCCTGTAATTTTTGCCCCTTTTTTTCTCCATAATTTTAATTGAATTGTTCTTTGGGCAATCACAAAAATGTGATCTTTTTTACACGATATACCAATAATTATGATTTGAAAAAGAAAAAAAAGATAACTAAATATTTTATTTCAGTTTGTCAACAGTTACAACTGATAGGAGGAAGATCGGAGGCCATAGCATAAGCCGTCAATGGCGATTTCTTAAAAACCCTACTACCAAAAACTAAGAACCCTAACGTGTGGCCGGCAATTGCCACCAGAAAAATGCCGGCGTTGAAGGACATAACAGCTAACATGACCAAATAAGCCAACCCAATCCTGACGCCGTACAAAGCGGTCTGAATTAACCCAGCAGCCACATGATTAGCACTCTCTTTGATGTAATTGGTGTGTGAGATCCACTCTACGAAAAAGGCAAGTAGAAAAACGAAGAGAAGTGCCAAAACATACATGCCCATATTGTTATACCCAGGCCAACCGGAAAACAGAACCTCCGCGTTTTTTCCCCAGAAAAACGTCATGTGCATCATCATATGGTGGTGGCTGTGGCTGTTCGCGGCGGTTGAGTTTATTGATGGCGGTAGCGCCGCCATACCCATAGCGTCACTCATCCCTGCAATTTGATTTTTTCTCTCTCTCTCTCTCTCGTGGAAATTAGCAGAGAGTGAAGTGTGTGGTTTATACGTCTTTAGATAAGGCTTTTAGGGGTTGTTTGGTTCGCTAACAAGATTATTTTGGGAATTATGGGATTAATAGTCTCTTTGTTATAAAATAATAAAAGAAAAGGAACAATATTGCAGAGAAAGAGAGAGGAAAAATTCTTATTGAATTTTGGGATAAATTACAATGGAATAGAACCCTCTATTTATAGGGAAAGAGTGACTTAGCCACAAAGTAGTAAATCCCAGAATCTCTCTAAATATAGACATTCACCATAAATAGAATTCTATTTATAACACTCCCCCTTGAATGTCTATTCAACGGATAATGTGCCTCGTTAAAACCTTAACGAAAATTAAAACCCAATGGGAAAAAATTTTTATAAAAGGAAAAAGAATACACATATCTAATAATACGCCTTTTGGTTGCCTCATTATATACCTTGTAAGGAAAATTCAATGGGAGAAAACCTTGTAAGAAAAAAAGAGTGCAACGCGTATTAACTCCCTCTGTTGAGAGCATCAATTCACATCCTTGAGCATTTGCATTTCAATCTTGTGCACCATCTTCAAAAGATCTTTGGTAGAGATTTGATGAACAAATCAGGCATATTAACTTGAATGGATTTGGTTAACTTTGAAATCATCATTTTTGATAGAGATGAATTGTCTTCATATGATCTTGTTGGAATCGTCAGTTCAATATCTTCACATTGAGGTGAAAACTCTTTCAATCATATTATCATGCTTATAGTTATAGCAAGATACATTTGTGCACAAATTGCATTGAGGATGTGGTATTTCAAGATCAAGAATTGTATATACTTTAAACAACTTAAATCCTTTATGGATTGTCATATAAGTATAGTCAAATAAGCCATATAATATACTTTAATTAGATGCATATCAAGTTTTCGTGTCATGCTAGACAAATGAGATATCCAAAACTGATTGCACATATCATTGACTTTATACTTTCAAGTGTTTGAACTGTAGGTCCAAAACAACATGTCTTTCATATGAAACTAATTCTACTTGAATTGTTTCTCTTGACTTAAGATCCTCACATATATTTAGCGCTACAATCAATGTCGTTGACAAACATTTTATATCGGTTCCAACCACCTTATTTTCATATAGACATAACATAGAGATCTCTTCATTCATATATTCAGGTACCTGAATCTCTCATGAGATTTTATGAAGTGTTATGTCATGTGATCTTCTAGATTACTTGCCTCATTTATTATGATCATTTTGATCATTTGCTCATCTTCTTTATCAAGAAGTTTATTTGAAACCGATTTGTCTATATGCTTTAAGCGTACCATAGACTTTGTCCTTCTAGGACTTAATATGAGCATTTGCAATGAGAATATAGTTACTTTATTTGGGTCAGCAAATGCGTCTGGCATGCTTTGCAATATATTGCAGATGAATTATCCTTTTATGAACTTCAAGTTCATATTATTTTATTCGAGGATCTGGATATACACATGATAATTCATTCCTCGTAACTTTTTCTCAATTGTTTATCATGTCTCCTCCTCATGTTAGAAAAACTAACTTGTTTTCTCAACTTTGAGAACCCATCTTTGTGCGTTATGGTGTTACTTAAAATATACACCGCACATCAATAATAATAAGATAAAATTATTTAGTTCTTGACCCTGAACCACTGTGAGGAGAGAAAATAATATACTTTCGTATATAATGTATATCAAACTGATATATATATATATATATATATATATAACTTTGTTCTCATAAGCAATAGTTTCGCTATTAAGTGGAGGCACTCAATAAATCATTTTGCTAAACCAAATGTGATGTAAACCAACTTATCAAGATAAACTATCTTGAATAAAAAATCTGGAA
This sequence comes from Nicotiana glauca, assembly GCA_026770625.1. NCBI lineage: Eukaryota > Viridiplantae > Streptophyta > Magnoliopsida > Solanales > Solanaceae > Nicotiana > Nicotiana glauca. Next base: position 198,374 of record MU748029.1, on the reverse strand, counting down.
ATTATGCTCTAAAACAAATTATTGAGCAAGTTACCTCGCAAATATCATGTTGCAGGTTAATAATAATCGCACATGTAACCATATCATAGATGCATCTTATGTTGTATACATGGCAGGTGAATGGGCTCATATTCACCTTTGATATTTCCAGCATTCATGGGATTCAATCCCAATTTTAGTTGATCTATTAATTAACGAGAACAAGCAATATAAGAGAATTTGTAAAGAACTTTCTAGTTCTTTAATATTTACCCGTGTGAATTCTCTATTTATTTTTTTGCACATCATATTTAAATTGATATGGGTAAATCAATTATGCCAACTGAATAAATTATCAATATTGATAAATTTCAGAATTACACCATGACATGTGCAATTATCAATAAACTCCAAGTTTATTATCATATGAGTTTTTATATCAATAAACTTCTATTTATTATGACATTCTTGTATTTGTGTAGTACAAACTGGAGAATAAAGCGGGTAGCTTTTTATATACATATTACCCCACTACAAGTTGTAGTAATAGAAGATATTAAATCTTTCATTTATTTATAGTCTCAGTATGACTATCGGCTTTCGCGAATACTCTAGCAACTAAACAAGTTTCTTTGAGACTTACTACAATACAATATCTTATTGGTAATCAATTGTGTTTCTCCAAAATAGTAATAATTGACTCTTCCAGAGCTCTCAATTCATTTGGTACTATAACATATTTATCAATATCCATATGGTAAAAAATCTCTTTTAAAGAGAAAGTTATACCATTATGGGTATGGTCAAAATTATATGCAAGATCTATTTCTTGCATTACCGTTGTCTTTTAATAATCACAATGCCAAAATATTTTAGCGTACAATAGGTACGTGACCAATGACTATTCATGCCATAATAATGACATTATTTTCTTATATCATCTCAAACCTTCTTCTAATGGTGAATGTGGTATATTCACTACCACTAGCACGTTCATATTCTTTGAAGAATGAATCTGTATTCATAAATCACATGTTGTCACATTCAAATCATGAATGGACCATATTCATCTATATGTGCGTTACGAAATATCATGTCAAATCGATGATAAATATTACTTTCACAGAGTGAAGGATTATTTTGAGAATTCTTATTATTCTCATTATCACAATGATGCCGATTATAATTTCGTCTAATACCACGTCCACATCCATTGATACCTTCATGGTAATAAATTTGTCTTCTTTCAGACGTATTACATATTGCTATCACATTCTCTTAAGGGAATGAGAATGGAGCAAATTCAATGGGACAAGTTTTCATTCTTTGCCCACAATCATACATGAATTTAATTATGGCGAGGCATAGAAATTTTACCACTTCAGGTGGTTATAATTTCTTACAAACTCCATAGAGTTTTATACAAACTTTGTTGTATTTGCTTGTATATAAAATTAAATTATAGAATTTTAAGAATATAAAAGAGAAAAATAAAGTAAAATACTTATCTTAAATCTAAAATTTAATCATGAAGGAAGTTCATGGAATAATTAATAATCATTATGCTCAATCCCAAAGCTTCTACTCAATTGGTTAGAGTCTCGTGCTGATAACGTGTTATAAAATAATAAAAGAAGAAGAACAATATTGCAGAGAAAGAGAGGGGGGAAATTCTTATTGAATTTTGGGATGAATTACAATGGAACAGAACCCTCTATTTATAGGGAAATGGTGACTTAGCCACCAAGTAGTAAACTCTAGAATCTCTCTAAATATAGACATTCACCATAAATAGAATTCTATTTATAACACTCTTGGACTATTTAATGTTATTGCTTTGTTTGGTTTATAAATTAAAACTGGGATATACTGTATAAATTCAAAACATGTGTTTAGTTTGAACGTGAATAAGCTTGGATAAAATTTGTTTCTTATTTTAATCTTCGTTCAAAAAATAAAAAGTTTGTAGTGAAAAATTGAAAGAAGAATAAGTTTGTCATTTTATAACTTTATTCGAGGATAACAAATCCTTATACTAAGTGAGTGTTCGGACATAAAAATTGTGAAATTCCAAAAACAAAAAATGAATTTTTTTTAAAGTAAAATTGGTATTTGATAATTAATACAGTTAGAGATGTTTTTGAATTTTTGAATTTTTGTGTGTGATTTGAAGTAAAAACTTTAAAATAGCTTTTCGGAGTATTTTAATTTTCGATTTTTTTGAAATTCAGCTACAAGTGAAAATTAAAATTCTCATAACCGACAGGTTCCAAAAAAAAGTGAAATTTTTTATGGCAAAACAAGCCTTATTTATCCTACCTAGGAGATATTATGATTTAACCTCAGTTTATGATATATTTTTATATTGGGCTTAATTAAAATCAAATATAGAATAAATCTAATCCTAAATTTATACCACCTTAATCCTCATCCCACCATATCCCATATACCAAAGGACCCCCTACTCTTCATTCTTCAACTCGCCACGTTTTTATTTAAATAAATTTTCTACGTATCTACTTTTCTTCGCTTTAAAACTTGGGCAATAAAAATGAATGGTGCCACGTAAGAAGGGGCGGGTACCTCGAAACGTGGGAATTATCCAAAACAGTAATTTTTTCAGTCCGTCACGCAACTGTAGCCGTCGGTGTTGGTGCCCATCACCTCCCTGCGCATTTTATCACCGCTCCCTTCCTTCATTTCCCATTACATTAACATACGAAGATCTCCGATTTCGAGTTGATTAGAGCTGTTTTCTAAGTAAATTAGCTTCACTTTCTGGGATAATCTCACTGCTTAATGGTATTAAGGTTCGTAATTAGCTTGATTATTGATTATGAGGGTTGATTCTTCTTTTTTTTGGTTAGTTGTGAAATTTAAGTTATTTTTTCCAAGTTCGATTGTTGAGATTTTGAGGCTTAGAAAAATGTTTAGGAAAGTGAAGAAGTAAAAGAGAAGATCTTTCTGAGTTCCATTTTTCTTCGCAAGGCAGAAGTGTGTGGTGTAGCAGTAATGTCGTTTTGGCTGATGCGATATTTTAACTGTTAGACTGTGTTTGGATTTTCTCATGGATTATGCATTAACTTTTAATTGTGCTTGATGCGGTGTGCCTTAGTCCCATTAGATTATGCCTATACTTTCTGCCCGTTGCGGAGCCATAAATTTATACAAGGCGATTCAAAAAATTGTTAGAATGTCACACCTAAGACTTGAACCTGTAACCTAAAGCAATTTTGAACCCCTTTGCCACTTTTACTAGAATTCTGCCTTATGTCAAGGGGATACAACAATTATTAGCCTAATTCTTTTGTATTTTACATTATTTGCAGTGTAATTTTTCAACAAACGGGATTCAGTTGAATCCCTTCCCCCTACCTAGTTCTGCCCCTGCTTTCTGCTTGAAATTGATAGGATATGTCAAGGGGATTCAACCGTTCACAGATAGCCTAAAAAAATATCAAAGGGATTCAATAATTTTGCCGCTTTCCGCTTTCCGCTTTCTGCTTGAAAATATGTTTTTACATTATTTGCACAGTATAATTTTTCAACAAACGGGATTCAGTTGAACCCCTTCCCCTTACCTAGTTCTGCCCCTGCGTTCTGCTTGAAATTGATAGGATAGATGAGATATGTTGGGAGAGAAGTCTTAGTTTAGATATTTCTGTGATCAGAAGCTTTTGCACTCAATTGATGTGAGTACCAGGTGGGTGCGGAGTGCGGACAACCACTGCACCTGCTTATCCTTTGTGACAATGTGTGGAGACTTAGCGTGTGTGTATCATTTTAAAAAGAACTTTAGCTATATTTATGGCAGTGGGTGCGCCTGCTGCTGCCACTGTTGCAAATCCGCCACTGTGTTGGGTAACTAGGACCCATGATGCAGTTAAAGGGGGAGGCTTTCTTTTTGCTTACCGTTGGGCAGGTTGCTTTGTTAATTTGATTTTTGTTTTCCACCTTTTTTAGGTAAGGTCTGAAGATAAAGGTTCTTCTCATATGCACTTTAACATTGTAACTTCTGGGTGTTATATCTTTGAGTATATTAGACTATGGCAGCTGCTGTCTCATTGCTGCTGCCCCGCGAACTGGGCATCCAGGGGAAATGTGGATTCACCCGCCAGCCTAAGGTACAATTCGGTTGTGCATTGGTTTTTTTCTTCTTATACTTTATCAATAGAGTCGATGATGTTCTCAACCTTTTGCTGATAAAACAAGGATGTCCTCAATTCTTGAATTTTTTTGTTTGTTTGTAGGGCACAATGAGCAGGAGCCAAACAGATTCTTGCAGCAAATTTCTGTCATCACATTCTTCGGTATGCTTTGCATCAGACTATAATTATCACATTCCTTCTTTATTTACACCCCTCCCCATTCCTTTTTGTTCATGCATCATTCAGGTAGCTTTCTGATGACTCACTTTACTTTCATTATGTTATTGTATATATAGGTTCAACATTTCAGTCTAGGTATATCATGACCTTCTCATGTATTTCAATTTTTTGTTGATCTTATTCCATAAGCAGTTGTTTCATTTTATTCAATTGCATCACTTGAGCATCATGAACTTGACTCCAGAAAACTAAGCTTTATGTACTTGACATGATTTCAATAGCTTTATTAATAAGCTGAGTTCAGCATAAACAACTTGACTTGACTTGAATATGTTTTACTTTGCTTACTTGTTTAAATTATGAGCGGGTCTTGAGCTCAAGTTCATATGTGTTCAGTGGATGAATCGCTTATTTTACCTTGTGATCAAGATCATAAAGGTTGATAATGTGGAAAGTTTTACGGAAGCCTAAAAATGTGATGTGCTTTTATTGTCTCACCAAGTGTATTTGCACATATCAAGCTGCAGTTGTAGTGTAATGAGCCAATTCGAGCTACAGCTTGAGTTCTCCGGAGTTCAGTATGCTCAAGCTGATATTATTTTAACAATTGAACCATGCTTATTCCATTAATCAGCTGAACTCATCTTGTTTATCTCTCCTTATTACTACGACATTTTCCATTTGCCATTTGCCATTTTCTGAATGAGATAAGCGGAGCATTTGCTGCAATCATCCTAACGAGCATGTTCTTAAACTTATAATTAAGTTATGTGGCTATAAATTTATGCCTAATTTATACTCCCTCATTGACACCTTGATATGTGGTATATGCATCTTTAGCGGCAGGACGCGTGGAGCATTTACCTTCTGAATAGTCTACGTGGGCCTTCGTTTTCCCATCCTCCACCTACTAGATGTAATGTATTGCTCTGCCGCGCCTTATTAAACCCAGGTGGAGGATATGAGAGTCAATTTCTGAAAACAGCAGCACTAATATGGAAAAGGTAAATGTTTCTCTATCTAATATATCTCTTATTCAAGTTGCATGGACATTCAGATCTAGGAGTTTTTAATAATTGATTCCTGTCAACTACTAATGCAACTCCTATCATCAACAGTGTTGCTAGTTATTAAGTAGCATCTCTTTCTCAATGAGGATGAGTTCTTTTTCTCACAAATCATAATCCATTCTTCAGCCCTTCACAATATAGCCTGATCTAGATTCTCTACCTAATTAAGGCCTCATTTGTTTGCACTTAATGGAGGTCTGAATCTTAATCATTTAGATCTCAGCCATTAAGTGCGTTTGTTTTTAAAGTCTGAATTTTAATTATTCGAATCTTAATCATTAAGTGTGTTTGTTTTTTTTACTTCACAACCACTTAATGGGTCTGAATAGGTCTGTATGATTAAGATCTATAACAAAGACTTAATTTCATTAAGATGCAATCACATATTCATTATTAACTGCCGCCACCGCCTACCATTATCAACCACCACCATCCACCATCCCCACCACTCCGATCACCATCATTCTCACCCACAGTCAACACTTATCCACCTCAACCACCACAACCAACCACTCCATCGCCATTAACAACCACAGACGACATCGCCCATCATTATAACCTACCACCACCTTCCTCAATCACAAACCACCACCCGCCATACTATCACCGCCCACCACCACCATCCTCAATCATAATCGCCACCACTACCAATCACTACTAGCTACTAGCATGAACCACCATCATCAATAAAAACTACCACCAACCACCGCCTCTAGTCGGCATTCACCCGTTTGCCATCACTACCAACAATTGTTATATTTTAAAAAAACTATATATGTTATTGATAGAATATTAGATTAGTTAGTATTTAATTTTATGTTTATTATTTTTCAAATAAAGATAAATTTATGCATTCAGATGTTAAAAATCAAACAGTCTTAATATTTAGTATTCAGATCTTAATACACATCTTAATATATTCAGATGTGTATTCAGATTCGGATGTCTTAATCTTAATACACATTCAGATGTGTATTTAGATTCAGACGTCTTAATCTTAAAAAAACAAAATGAGGCCTAAATGTATGACGATTTTACTCAATAGGTGGAATTATCACTCATGATTATAGCATCCCGCTTGCTTTATTTATCCTCCATCTACATTCCAATATTGAAATGATCAAATTGGTACCTATGCAATTATTAGTTTTATTTTGCAGGTCGTTAAATACTATACATGGGAGCCCCCTTGTGCTTCAGCTGGTTCCGGCCGTTGGAATTCTTGTTTTAGCCGCATGGGGTCTCATTCCATTGATGCGTTTTGGCAGAAAATTTTTCTTTCATGTACTGGCTTCTCTGGACAATCTTTCTCGTCGGTCTGCAAGTTGTCTACATCATCATTGTCCGTAAATTATGGCGTTTTCTGAAAATCTCTATGCAGGAAAGCGAGAGTAATTGGAAACAAAGCGGCTTGCATTATGTTGCAGATTCCTATCTTAAACCTGTGCTTTTATGGACCGGAGCAATACTTATATGCAGGTTAAATTAAAGTGCAATTTTTAAAATCTTAAACATGTTAGATTTTTGCTTTATAAAACACTCATGCTGCTGGCATGAACTTTTGCAGAGCAGTGGATCCACTGATTTTACCTTCAGCTGCAAGCCAGGCAGTCAAGCAAAGATTTCTTACTTTTATACGATCATTATCGACAGTGATGGCACTTGCCTACTGCTTATCTAGGTGATATTTTGCTTTCAAGATCTTGTAATATTTGATTTTCTAATGCAGTATCTATTCGTTGGTTTATGGATTTCATTTATCATAACTCTTTTTTTTTTTTGATAAAGATAACAGTAGATTCATCAACACAAAGCTTGTGTTGGAAATCACAATTACAAAAAAAGAAAAAAGGAAGACACCTATTTACATCTGTCCAAGATTCTTCTTACAAGGACTCTAACAACTCTAATAAAGTCTCAGTTTCATCTACGCAAATTCTTTACACCAAAAGTAAAAGGACAAAATACAGTTGAGCTTAATTCTCTGTAAAGAACTCCTCCTATCTTCAAAAGACCTATCATTTCTTTCCTTCCAGACATTCCACCAAATGCATGCTGGTATATCCCTCAATCTCTTCTTCCTTCCCCAGCCACCTACATTGTTCCAGCACCTCAAAAGATCACAAGTAGTCCTGGGCTAACCCAAGTTGTATTCACCAATGCAAGGAATAACTGCCACAACTGAGATGTAATAACACAATTTAGAAAAAAGGTGGCTGCTGTCTTCTTGCTCCGCTTGGCATAGCAAACATCTAGAGCTCAATAGTAGTCCTCTTCTTTGCAGATTCTCATGGGTAAGACAGGCCTTCTTGGCTACTAGCCATGTAAAACAGGATACTTTAAAAGAAACTTTTACTTTCCAGATAAGTTTCCAAGGCCAGAAGCATTGTTGTTGTCCAGGATTGCATAGAAGTTTGTAAGCCCCCTTGACTGAGAAACACTTGCCGTTGTTCCCTTTCCGGATGATAGAGTCCTCTGCTTCAGATGTTCCTTTGAAAACCTCCAGAGCATTGAACAATTCAGTCACTCTTACAATCTCCCAATCATTTAGTGCTCTTCTGAAGTAAAGATTCCATCCCTGCTAACTCCAAACTTCCTGTATTGTTGATTCAGGTTCTACCACCAGACTATGTAATCAGGGAAGTTGTCTCTAAGTGGCCCATGTCCCAGCCAGTTGTCATCTTAGAATGATACTTTCCTGCAGTTTCCAATAATGAACCCTATAATAGCTCTTAATAGCACAAATGTAGCTTTCTGTCATACTCTTGGTTTTCCCAGTATCTTAATTACTTAATTCTGATTAGTTGCTCTCTGTTTATAATACACGAAGTTCATCTTGATTTTCTTTTTGTGCAGCTTGATTCAGCAAACACAAAAATTCCTTATGGAGACAAAAGACTCCTCTGATGCAAGAAATGTATGTGGGAATTATGTATTTAATCCAATCTGTTGAAGCTTGCAAAATTTCTAACCTTGGTTAATGCAGATATGTTTAGAATGAAGCCCGACATAAATTTTTAAACAGCACGTAAAATGCTAATGCTAAACAAGGAAACCAAACAACTGGAAGTACTTTAGTTACCTATTTGTCAAAAGCTTGTTGATGCCTGTTTATTGATTCCCTTTTCCCCAAGATCATATTCTTTCTCCAAGAAAGCTTCATTCTTGGCTTAAGTAATATGGATCCAACTCCAGATTAGAGGCTTATGTTAGTTTGGCGGTATCACATACTAGTGTGCAATTGTTATTACACCTTTCCTGTGCATATTAAAGTGACTGCTGAGAATCTTCGAAAGAGGGGAATTACACTTGTTAGTTGGTGCTATATGTGTAAAAGCTCAGGGGAAGAAGTTGATCATCTTTTGTTGCATTGCCCTGTGTCCTCGGCTTTGTGGAGGGCGATCCTGAACCTTTTTGGTGTTCAATGGGTGATGCCAAGCACTGTAAAGGAAATGCTATATAGCTGGGCCGGTTTCCGTAGAAGAAGAAAGCAAAAGGCGTGGAAGTTTGCCCGTTAGCTCTCATGTGGATAGTTTGAGGGGAGAGAAATAGGAGAGCTTTTGAGGGGATTGAGCCTCCTTTTTCACATCTTAAGAGTAGTCTTTTATCTTTGATCGCTTTTTGGTGCACTCATATAGCCCCTATTTGTATAGAAGATGGAGCGTCTTTTGTAAAGAATCATGTTCTAATATAAATTCTCTACTTTTTGGTATACTTCTTGTATGCTGGAGTTTCTCTCCCATTTAATTAATACAATTTACCTTATCAAAAAAAAAATTAAAGTGGCCTCTCCAGAAAAATATGCAGCATCATATTTTCTGTTCTGTACCGTGGTTTTTGCTATCATTCGTTGTTGCCTTCTATGACCAAATTCTTATTCTTCAAATATGTGTTTTGCTCTTTCAGATGGGATTCGAATTTGCAGGGAAAGCTGTATATACTGCAGTATGGGTTGCATCTGTTTCATTGTTCATGGAACTGCTTGGTTTTTCTACACAGAAGTGGTTGACAGCTGGGGGTCTTGGGACAGTATTGCTTACTCTTGCTGGTCGTGAGGTAATCTGACCATTTGTTTTGCCTAATTGCGTCGAAATGAGGTTTTATACCTTTTCTCTATTTCATTTGGATGTTCTCCCAAGTGGTTGGTTTAATATTACTTCTGCTTTCATACAACAACAACAACAACAACCACCCAGTATAATCCCATTTAGTGGGGTCTGGGGAGGGTAGTGTGTACGCAGACTTTACCCCTAACCTGGGGTAGAGAGGCTGTTTCTAAATAGACCCTCTGCATCCTTCACTCCAAGAACTTCCCACCTTGCTCTTGGGGAGACTCGAACTAACAACCTCTTGGTTGGAAGTGGAGGTTGCTTACCATCAGAACAATCCCTCTTGTCTTTATTACTTCTGCTTTCATGTTTCCTTTTTTTCTTCTGTCTGGGTAGAGTGCAACTTATATTTTTTACTTCTTTGGGGCTTGTTCAGATACTTACGAACTTCCTCTCAAGCATAATGATCCATGCAACAAGGCCCTTTGTTCTAAATGACTGGATACAGACAAAGATACAGGGCTATGACGTCTCTGGTACAGTGGAGGTAAATCTTAGCTCATGCAACCAATTAGATAATAAGGGAATATACTTTAAATAATGCAATAACAAGAATTATTGCATGCTTGATATGCAAGAAGAGGTGGTTGGATAACAGCTTCATCCATTTGTGCTGAATCAGCTGAACAGAAAGCTAACTCGTGGTATTGAGCTGTTGTATGACTGCTTTCTTGCTGTTTAGCACGTAGGTTGGTGGTCACCAACAGTCATAAGAGGTGATGACCGTGAAGCCATTCATATACCAAATCACAAATTTTCAGTGAATATCGTCAGGAATCTTAGCCAGAAGACTCATTGGCGGATCAAGACTCACCTTGCCATCAGCCACTTGGATGTGAATAAGATCAATGTCGGTAACAATTTTCTAGTTAGTTAACATTTTTTTTTAATTCTGAAAAACAAATTTTGTTGGCTGATAAGTATTTACATGCCTCTTTCGGTGCAGAACATTGTTGCGGATATGCGGAAGGTTTTGGCGAAAAATCCTCAAATAGAACAGCAGCGATTACATAGGCGAGTTTTCCTGGATAATGTCGATCCAGAGAATCAGGCTCTTATGGTAGGTTATACCTCTTTACCTACCTCATTCAATTCCTGAAATACAGTAGTAAAATGCATTGACAGCTGTTTGTAATGCAAGTAATCATGGTCATGATATTGTTGTCATGAGTTATAAGCTTGACAAATAATAGCCATCTCAAATTTGCTGAATCATCTATCTTGCGTCGCGTTAGATTTTTAAAGATTCTAATCATACATAAAGAGGAAGGAGTTGGCCAGGAGTGTTTTCTATACGATTATTTTCCTGTATTTGTTTTGATAAAATGCGAGCCTGTTTTTGTCCACTTTCTTCACGCACCAACCCCCCCCCCAAAACACCCCCTCTAGCTAAACGTTAAGAAGGCTAGCTGCTTCTTATCTCTGTGTTTCATCTCTTCCATCTCTGTTTGGTCCATTCTCACCTATATTGAAGAAATGTGTGAACCCTGTAGAGGCTGAAAAGGGGTGAAGGATCTTACTCTCAATTAGGCTTTCCAAGACTCCATTCTCCCATTGAATAAGTAAAAGCCCTGTTAGCCTGGGTGAAGATGCGTGCAAAGAGCAAGGATAGAAGCTCCTTTAACTCTGCCCGACACTCGACACGGGTTAGCTCTCTAAATGTGTAGAGCCTAGTGCTAGTTGGGAACTTCTAGGCCCCTTAGCCACAGGATCACTTCATCTCGTGCAAGTGTTTCCACCCGTCTTCCATATTAATTTTACATGTCTGTGTTAGAGAATCCAATCTTGGCATATCTTACATTTGTGCATAGTAGTTTAAGGAAGTAAGTTTCTTTTAATAGTATGACTCAATTTTCTTACTCGTGGCATGTGTAAACAGATCATGATTTCTTGCTTTGTGAAGACTTCTTATTTTGAAGAGTACTCCCGAGTGAAGGTACGAGTTTTATCCCTTGGTTCAGTGAAGCAGTCCTGAGTCTGACTTCGTAAATTGGTATAATATCTTTGCTTACAGTAAATCTAGTCAACCATTACCATACATTAATCAATTTATATGTAGTCATGTATAAGCTCTTTTTCTTAGTGCCCAGTTTTAGATGGGTCTTCAATACTATATCGCTTTATTCAGCCACAATTTCTCTTCTACCATCTGTTAGGCAGTTCCTCAGGTTACTATTGCCAGAAGTAACTAAAAAATTCTATAATCACCTTTAGTATCTTTAATTATTTGATTCAAGCTTTAGTATAGGTTTGTGGGGCATACATTCAATCTGCTTCTATCTCGAGGCCTTTTATTTCATCTCCATCTGTGGTGTGTGTATGTGGCAGTTGAGGTCCTGAGGTCTATCAGGATTATAGTAACTTCCTGCTAATGGTTCCATCAACTTTCGGTTGCAGGAAGTTATATTGCTGGATCTGCTTCGAGTAATCAGCCATCATCGTGCTCGACTTGCTACACCTCTCCGTACTGTGCAGAAAACATATCGCGAACCTGTGGCGGATGATGTACCCTTTGCTGATTCCATTTTCTCTCGTGACCGTCCTAATCGCCCATTCTTCCTTATTGAGCCTTCTTATAGGATCAATAATGACGATAAAACTAAGGTTACTGCCGGTTCAGTACAACCTGATGAAGAAAAAGATAGAAAGGCTGAAGCACCAAGTACATCACAGGCTGCTGATGATACAAATGGTTTGCCATCAAAGCCTGCTGAGAAAGAAGTTGTTAAGGTCTCGTCAGCATCAAATGCTAATGTCGATTTAAAAGTAGCAACTTTGTCTTCAGATGGAAAAACACCAAAACAAGGATCGAGTAGTCCAGTTAAAAGCAACTCTGAGAAAAACCAAGTTGCTTCAGCAACTGGAGAACCACCAGGTTTGACATCAGATATCAACATTGAGAAGACAGATGTGGCATCTGCTGCTTCACAGGCACAACAAGATGCTGAAAGACCAATTTCACCACCTTCTGTGGGAAGGCCCATATTAGAAGATAACATTGTTCTTGGTGTTGCACTAGAAGGGTCAAAACTAACACTTCCAATTGAGGAAGAAACGACTTCACCCTCTCCCTCTCCAGCATTTTCCGACTCAGAACCAAAGGAGTTGGCTGCCTGCCGGAATGGGAATAGCTCAACCAGCTCAAATAAAGATAAGATGGATGATCAGATGGATGAAGCTCCAAGTCCACCAAATGTCCAAAAAGAACGCGAAAGGTGATCATTGTTTGTGGGTTCAACAATGTGCATTAATGCGCTAAGGCTGTTTTTTAGAGCTTGCATTACGCACAATGTAAATTTTCTCATGAAATTCCGTTTATGTACGATTGTGGAGCAATAATTGGCTTGTATTTTAGCATTTTGATAATGATCAATGAAGGCATAATGCAACTAACTTTTTAGCTTAAAGCTTGGCGTGACCATCTACAGATTTTAGATTGGTTTGTTGTACCAGGAACTCCAGCAGTTTTGGAGTGAAATTTGACTACAGTAAGATTGAGCTTATTCTAGTGATGGTTAAAAACCTTATTAAGAAAGTTAAGAAGCTAATTCTCGTGTCTGAATTCAGAAAAGGAAAAAGAAAAGAGAAGTGGAAAGTGAAAAAGAAGGAAAAAACGAAGAAGGAATGATGATTATTGAGAATAATATTGCATTGTCATCAAATATATAGGTGATGACGTGTTTGTTTACCAGCTAAGATCATTCAAAATCTCGAGTTTTCCCATTACACCAATCTCTTCTTCGCAAATATGAAAATTATATAGAAAATGAATTTTGCTAGACATGCTCATTCGTAAAATCTTGTGCAAGATTAGACACTTCAGTTAATCTATGTTAGTAAAATTGATGAGTAAGAATTTAGTAATTAAAAAAATTTATCGGTCCCCCATATTATATCACTTAGTAGCGTATGAATATACGTGTGTACCAATTAAATTATACTTAGAGATATATCCGCTGCGGCTCCTCATAGACAGACGAAGTTGACTATGTTTAGCCTGCAAGTTAAATTTCTATAATTTGTAGTTACCACTTACCAGGCTGTCTTTAAACGCATGAAATAGTACGATTAGAGATCAAATAAATACTAATATCAGAATTGCCACTGTTAAACTGACTTCAAAAAACTTGTGCTTGGGTCATATGGATTATTGAACCAATGTTTTCTTGCACAATGGCTGGCGAATCTAGTTCATCTTTGAGCTCGGGCAACAGTTTATCCAGCCCTTTCTGCGAATCATGTACAGAGAGTTAAGACTCTTCCTTTCTCTAACTCTCGGCCACTGCATACTACATAAAAGAAAATTTATCCTAACGCACTGACTAGCCATGATAGCAAAATTTTAAGGCTAGCTAGAGTGAGGAGACTACGCTGTTGTATCCTGGATATGGTCAACTAAAGATCCTATTTTGGTGTAGCGAACACAATAATATAACAAATTTACTTGTGAATATCACGTTTGATAAAATTAGTCTCTCCAAAGGGTGTCAAAATTAAGTTTTACACATGCAATCAGGAGCAGGGTAAGTATATATTGACTGTTTTTCCTTGCGTAGCCGCATTTGCCCCTGTCTATTCTTGTGACCCTGCTGTATTGCACGCTGGAATTCGGACCACTCCATAGTCTTGTTCAGGAAGAGCTTGCCTAACAATGTCATGTTTGGTCTAATAGTCTTAAGATTCTTGTATGCTCGATGCCCCAACTGAGAGTTGTTAAAATGCCATCCCATATCAGTCTCAAGCATAATCAAGATTAAGATAGACTAGATCTAGCAATTAATAAGAAATTCTGATATACAATTTAGTTACCAGTGCATTGTGCATGTTGCCGGGAGAAGCAGAAATGAATATATCGCTCTGCATGCTCACATAATAATCCAGAGCAGCTAATAAAGAAGCTTTTCCTTCCACTTCGGATAATTCATGAGAAGCAGCAAGGCTTTTCTTGTCCTCCATAAATGGGAATAACTGGCGAAGAGCCGATATCCTTGCTTCTCCACCGTAAACCTGATGAAAATGGGAAAAGTTTCAAAGAGTGCTTAAGCTGTTATTGACAATGAAACACTATTCTTTTTAAAGATATTAAGTAAAATCATTGTTATACACCTTGTGGGAAGCAAGATATAGCCGTGTGCTGTTGTTAAAACCCAAGGCTGTCAAAAGGAGTCCTATCTCTTCAGGAGTTAATGGGCAACGCCCTTGGCCTCTTAACTCCTCATCTGTGAACTGGGAGTTAAGAACTCTCCCTTGCCAAAGTACTTGGCGATATTTTGCAAGAGCAAGTTTCTCAGCTTTGCCGCCACCAAAATCACAAGCTGAGTGAGCAGCCATATCCTGTTTCAAAGACATTTTTCAGGCAATTAACTACCAAGTGTATTAAACAAATAATTGTCGTCTTGTGCAAAAGCCTTTCTATTCGTTTCCATTTACAGATGGGTGGATCAAAATCGAAGGTATCCAAGTGAATTTTAGTGAAACATGACAGGTTTTAACTTTCTTAACTTGGAGATGTGTATAAGCATATTTAACCAAAGTGGCTGACAGATAATTATACCAGGTGGCCTTTAATTTACTGAACCCTCATATCTATGTTGCTCGGACTCTCCGAAAATGTGGCCGGAAACGTGTCGGATCCTCCAAAAGTAGTGCATTTTTTAAGGATCCGACACGGGTACGGCTACATTTTGAAAAGTCCGCGCAACATAGCCTCATATTATAGTGTCTTTAACTAGCATAGACTTGGAACATTGACATAAACACTGATACAGTGCAATGCTCTCATAGTTGTCACAGGAGGAATTAAAAAGCCCAAGAACAGAGACTCGACTTCAAGCATAGTCTAAACTATGATTGTAAGAATGGAATTGAGTCAGCAAGGTAGAAGATAGTCATACTTTATCAAAGCGAAGATGCAATACAACATACTTTCCAGCTCCTGCTCTGTCATTTTCCCTATCGTGGAAGTGTGTAGCATTTGATGCTTTATTCATACTAGGAGGGCTGCGCAGACGACTGACGAGTATGTTGCCTAACGTTCTGACATGGGGAACAAAAACTAGCGCATTAAAATTGACCTTACAACGCAGATGCTGGATGTCTGAAGGTAGGTTGTCAAAAGCCAAACGGTGAGAGAATGGAGCAATAGCTACAATCCCATAGCTGGAAGAAAGAAGCGAGTTAGTCTTGTTGTGAGTTCAAGCTTTATTATTAATCATACAAAGAGAACTCAGAAGTAGGTTTCAATTGTTGAAGGTAGAGTGTTCCAGTTAAATCAAGCATTCTACAAAAATGCATCTGGTAATGAGAATGTGTTAGCTGGCAAAAATGAAAATGTATAAAATGGTGGACATTTCAGTAGTACCTCTGCATTACAGGCAGAACATTCTCCAGGTACCATGTAGCAGAAGCATGTACAGGCGCTGTCTTAATTCTAGTAGCTCGTATGCCTGTTGCATAGTATTCTCTGGTACTCCAGGAGTACTCACTGGGAAGCTCTTTAACTACAGAGACGTCACCACTCAAGATATTGATAAAGTGATCAACATCAAAAATTTCTGCAAAGGAACTGTAAAAGCACTTCACATAAGGAGTATCAATCTGTAAAAGGGGCAGTTCACATAAAGCTATAAAGGTACTTAGAAAGTGGAAGCTGTAATAGCTGACAGTAAATACCTTGAGTCCTGCCAAACTGGATTTACTTCAAGGTACGGAATTACAAGTGTCGCATTTAAAATTTTAGCTACAGCTACTGCATCACAGATCTATCATGGGAGCAAAGTAAACATAATCATTCATAAGACTAAAGTGCACCGAAAGTCATATACATCAAGAATCTGTAAACTAACCAATACCATAACAGAAAATTACATACCCCCATTCTCTGTTGGTTCAATCCTCCATCCAAAAACACCTGTATGTACACCTGAGACTTTCTATGCAATGCTACAAACGCATGCAATTGAAAAATGGTTAGAACATGAAGAATTTAAATTGCTAAGAACCCTTCATAAAGCAGAGACAAGATACAAAAGTATGGTGTAACTCTCACATTGAGTGTCTTGATTATCAGGGCAGGATTCCCATCCCTGATTAGGCAAGGGCGACCAGAGGTCTGCTTCTTGAGCATTAGACTGAAAGGTGCTAAATTAATACAGAATTTGAATATATGGTCCCAAAACTTCCATAGCAATCTCACAGCTAAAAAGAAATGAAGTGGCAACTCTACTCACTGTCTGTTGTTGCAAAGCCCTGTTTAGTAAATGCACGTGCATAGACTTAGGAGCATTCCATTCCTGCAGATTGCACGAATTAACTAACAAAGAACTGAATAATTCTACAAGTTTGAGCAGGTACAATCTTCTAAGAGAAATCGAAGTGCATGTGAATCATGAATACCTGGAAATCCATATATGAGGAATCAAAAATTTACATGGCTAAGCTGGCCATGATTGACACTAAGCACAACTAATGATAAGAGCATCCAACAATCTCTGGGATCTTAGCGGTACATGAAATGATACCATTAGACCACGAAAATATGATCTTTTGAAAGCACTAATTCTGTAAAATGTGCTGCCGCACTGAGAAGTAACAGAAAGCTATAACCTTTAGCTTACACAAAGAAAGAAAGGAAACTATTTCAGCAATCTGCTTGTACATTACATCCAATCAAAGTACAAGGAAAAAAAAGTTGAATAGACATCTCCGTGACTATAAATCAATGAGAATCTTAAATGTATCACATAAATTAAGGACAGAGTGAATATGCGATAAGTTATTAGCTATTCAACAAATTCTTGTTCACCTAAGTTCTGATCCACCACATTGCATTAGCAAACAGATACATCAAGCAATCAATCAATCAACTATATGAATTTTCAGTTCCATCACTATATCCAGCACATTTCATTCGAATACTAAATGATTTAATCTTTTAACATACTGTGAGAAAAGCTGAAAAAGGAGAAGTAAAGAGATATTACAGAGAAGAGGGAAGAGTAAGAGCGGCTAAGAGGAGAGAAGAGACTGGGAAACAGATTTGGTAAAAGAAGCATCAAAAGTCCACCCATTTGCAGCGGCCATGCCATTCTCCGACTCGTCGGACTCCGCCGGACGTAATTCATCTTGCCGGTGCGCTCGCCGTCGCCGGTCGTGCTCACCGATATTATGTAAATACGCTTCAGCTAACTCATTCTGTGATTACGGGCTGAATCATGTCCTTTATATTGGGCTTTGAATATTGGGCTTTTCAGTTAAAGCTAAAAGAAGAATTAACTTAAATAGCCAATCACCCAACCGTTTAATAATATAAAAAAGAGAATTTTTCATAAAGCACTATCTTTTAGCAGTAATTAGCCATCTATAGATACCATTTGCTATATTACGGATTATAGATACCTTTTCTGTGGTTATAAGATGTATTTGATGTATTTAAGCTATTGTATTCATGAATACAATAGAAAAAATAGGCGTGAATCAGGGAAGTCCAGCTAATCAATTGTTGTATTCGAATGTATTCAACTGTATTCATGGAGTGAAATGTGGGATTACAACTGGACAAATTATTGTATTCGACTGTATTCACGGCGAGAAAATTGGGGGATTACACTGTTTTTTAAAACGGAAAGTGAATTAATTAACATAATAGACTCCTAATATAACTCAACAAACTCAATTATAACACAAATTTTGTATTTTCAGTTATGAAAAAGATTCTCAACTGAAAAATGCACCAAAAATATAACAATCTTCAGAGAAATTATATAATACATCTGAATACATAAATTACATTAATTAAAAAAATATATGAATACATTCATGGCATATAGCGAGATAGTGAATACAATAAAATACATAGAATACAACGGGATACATTGAAATACAACAAAAAAAAGATAGTGAATACAATAAAATACATTGAATTACAATGAAGAAAATAAAAAATAATGAATACAATGAAATACATGAAAATACAGCGTGACACGTTGAAAATACATTGTCTTTGTTCAAGAACACACAACTTAGTTCAAGAACAAACCGTAATTTCCGACGAATCCGCCGTCGAGTAGAAACCCTGAATCTCACTCCCACGCATCCTGTACATTGCTTTGACACATCAGTACCATAGTAGCTTTTGTAAAATTTCCATAATTTTACCTTCTTTTGTTCAAGAGTAGTATTTAGAAGAAAAGGTTGTTGATTTTGAATAGCGAAAGAAATTTGAGCCTGGGAATCACCGTTCCTTCGCGTGCTCTTTGCATTCAATCCATTCGTATATCCGTTGCAGGCATGAGGTATGACTACGTAGTCGAACCAGAAAAGAAATCTCTGCTATAACCACTAGGGCAACGAACAGATGCAACAATCATGGTTTTGTGGGAGAAGAGAGTAAAGTGTATGCAAAAAGAGAGAGAACATGGTTTGTGAAATTTACCGTGATTATGTGAGAGAAAATCTAGAAAAGGAGAGAGAAAATATTAATTAGCATATATGGTGCCTTAAGTGTAGGATATAACTATAATTAAATATTTTGCTATAAAGGGTAAAAGGTAGCTATATAATATAATTTTTTTAAAATGATATTTATTTAAAATAAATAGGGTACTAAGCTTTTCTATAGAGTGTAAATTTCCTATAAAAAAATATCTAGTAAATGTATAATAATTTATATAATTCATATAATATATATATATATAATCATATATAATTTATGTATAATCTATGTATAGCGATTAGAAAAACTAAAAAGCAAATCAAATCAGCTATTTGTGTAAAGATCTCAAGCTAAAATAGTAGAAATTACACTAGGTAGCCGCTTGTAGAAACCTTATTTTAAAAAAATTCAAAAAATTAATTAAAATTTAGTCGATCTTTGACAAAATTCAGACTGAACCTCCGGTTGGACCTTGCCAAAGTCTTAACTTCATATTGGAAGTTCTGAAGTTCAAATCCACACCCACATAAAAAATAATAAATGTTGACTAGTCTCTAAATGGGGGCCTAAAATGGCTATTTTTGCACTTGGCCAACTAAAACATAGTCTTGGAAGAAATTTAAAAATAGTCAGATTTACAACCGGTCGTTCAAAAATAACCCAATTTCAAAAGTAATCGAAATTTAGTCACTTTTTATGTAAAGATAAATATGAGCGAAAACACTGTTCAAAACCCGAAAAATACTCCAGTATATTATGCTGGAGTTCCAGCATAAGTATACTTGAACTCCAGCATATTATATTGGAGTTCCAGGATAGTATGCTGGAACTCCAGCATAATATAATGGAGTTCCAGCATAAATGTTTAACCAAAAAAATAGATTTTTAGTCAAATCTAGAATATAGAAGAATCAGTTTACTGATAATCAAGAGACAAAAATAATAAAAGACTTTTGAGAGTAATAATAAAGCAGTAAATAGTTTTGTATTTCAGTGTTATCTCAATAGTATTTCGTGTCCTTACAGATATTGAGACTTTCTCCTTTTATAGTTGATTCTAGGAGAATGTGTAATGCCTCTGTCTTAATGAGGCATTTATGAGCAATAAATGATATTAAAAGAAACATTACTCAATTATTCATATTAAATACAAATTCCTTAACGTATTGGGCATTTAATATTGAATTTGGCCTCTTCTGCGTTGTCAAGTTCATTCCTCTAATTCCTTTTGATCTTTAAATGATTCGAACAGGTATGGGACTCGTGCTATTTGAGTAGTGACTCGTGTCTCTTTAAGCTTCTTCTCTCCCGTATCTGTTGTTGCCCGTGCCTCTTGATTAATTATCATACTTTGACCATTTGACTAGTACATGTGTCATGACCCGTCATCTTCAATATATAAATTCAGTTTTTTCCCAATACAGATAGTCCCCCCACTTTTTATTTATTTATCAATTAAATATTTGGGAAGTGGATCTTCATTAAAAAGAGAATTTTTTCCATAATCAAGGCCATGATAACACTGACGCTTCAGTTGTCTTTTACATTTAATGCCGCTGCACACGTGTTACTTTCCTATTAGCTCTGCAACTTTGCAGCCTTTTTTCAAGGCCTCTTCAACTCCACTATTCATGAAGAGATAGTTGCCTTTATTATAGGTTTTCCATCATTACACTTCTTGGCCTTTGACGGTTGCTATTATATACAGATTCAATTCTTTGTCCCTTGTCTTCTCCCTCATAAACCTTATTAAGTACTTTACTCTTTACTTCTACTCGCTTCCTCTTTAATTCATCTTTTTCCACCTTGTCATCTTCAAACCGTAACCCTAGAAAAGTTCCAATTCTGGATAATTTTCCCAATGCCCCTGTTAGACATAGAAGGGGTAGAGGAGGCAGACTTCGTAGCCTAGGGTCTATTCGCGGTGGCAGTTCTGGTTCCATTACAACTTCTTCTAGTTCTGGCATTGTTAATAGAGGTTCTTTCACTCGGAAATCCTCTTCTAAAGGCAAAGAACCTTTTGTGCCTCTTCAAGAACCTTTAGTCGAGGAAATAGTGCCGAATGATCTATCTTTTGAGCATGATAGAGAATCTCTTCGTGAACAGGTTGCTAATTTAGATAGAGCCGACACCTATCCCTCTCTAATCACTGAACCTTTGATCTCCATTGTTCGAAAAGATTGCCGTTGGGGAAGTGACCTTCGTATAGTAATCCCTAATCCAAACCAGAGAATTTCTTCTTATATGATTGGAATTTCTTTTGTTTATACTTATCCCTTCACTTTGGGATTTATTCCTGCTATTGACTCAGTAATACTTGATCACTGCCGTTTTTTCAAAATTTGTTTAGGACAAATTGGCCCCCTCGTATGGAGAGCAGTGGCTTGTTTAAGGTATTTTTCTGTCAAAGCAGATGTTGACTTTACCTTTCCCTATCTTATTCATCTTTACCACCCAAGCTATTCCGCAATGGTATTTTTACCTTAACTGCAAGAAGTAAAAGGGTCTTGGTAAGCCCGGAAGATGATAAAGATAGTGGCTGGTACACCCGTTATGTTGCGGTACCCATAGTTGGTTTGGTGGGTGAAACAAATATTCCTTTTCCTGAAAAATGGAACCTTGCACGTAGGTAGTTCTTCCTTACCGTACCTATTTTAAAGAGTTTTAACTCCTTCTTTAATTTCATTCTTTTTTGCTTTTTTGTAGCAACCATGGGAGACGTGGAACCCGTACCTAATTTTCGTGGTTGGGTAGATTCAATTTTGAAACTTGTGCCTATTGAGGCACGAACATGGAAATCCATTTCCAATCAACATGGTTTGAAAGTGAAAACTCACGGTATGCATCTCTTATATTTTTTCGTATGTTAAATTCTTTCTCCTCTTCTTTTAACTTTTTACCCCTCTTTTTGTCAGGATTTGCTATTCGAGGTATGACGGCTGAAGTGGCTATCGCTATTCGAGCCTTTTCTGGAACTCCCCTCTCTTTGGAAATAACTCAAGCTACGCTGTCAAAGAGAAAAGTTGTTGAAGAAGATTTCGAGGAAGATGAAGATGAAGACAGTTCTTTGGTGGCTAGGCCAAGAGCTAGGAGACACATCATTTTTGAAGATGAGGCTGAAGTTTCTCCTGCCCGTGCTTCTCTTAACGAACTTGTTCACCTTCTTTCTGATGATGAGACCGTCCCCCATGACACTAATGAGTCTATTCAACGTCTCTTCATTAGTGGTTTCGAAAGTGGTGAGTTAGGTCCGGTTTTGGATGAACCTCCTCTTTCTTCCTCTGTTCCCGTTCCTTCTATTCCTCCCTTACCTACAAGTGCCTCTTTGCTCACTTTATCTGCTCCTGCTCTCTTACCTGTTTCTACTGTCCCATCTTCGACTCCTGTTATTTTTACTTCTTCTACCGCTCCTCCTTCCATATCCCCTCTTCCTCTGTTCAACATACAGAGGAGGGCTCCACTAATAGAAGTTTGGCTATGAGGAGTATGACACTCGAAGTTCCTGCTAATGACAGTCTTCTAAGAATATCTGGTGGAGCAGATGTCTGGATCAAGCCCTTAATTGGGGATATTGAAAACAAGAAAATGAACAGCCACAACTGCTTAACTTTGATGAATGACATAGTTCATTCTACTTTAAAGGTATTTTTTCTTTATTTACTTACAATTTTTTTTATTCTAGATTCTTACTTTCATTTTACTATTGTAGGCTAACCTTATTGGCACAGAATTGATGGGAAGAATTTTCCTTCTAGAAAAGAAGGCCCGTGAGTCTGAAATGTCTATCTTCGAGGCTGAGAGAATAGCTAAGGGAGCCCAGCTAGAAGCAGCTAATTGGAAGGAGCAGTTTGAAAATGCTCAAGGAACTATAGAAGAACTACAAGAGAGTAGAGATAACCTGGAGCAGCAGAAGCGAGCACTGGCCTCTGAATTAGCAGTTGCCAAGGCTTGTTCAAGCCAATTTGAGAAGGATAAGGAGCGCCTTGAGTGTTCTTTTTCAGAACAGTTGTCAAAGTCAAGTGAAGAGATCAGAGAACTTAGGGAACATCTGAGCAAAAAAGAAGAATATGCAGGAGAATTGGTACAAAGCTTGACTCAAGCTCAAGCTGATTTAAGAACCTCTTCTGATAAGATACGTGCTTTAGAGAGTTCACATGCCTCCCTTCGTGCTTATGTTGATTCAACCTTAACTGAAAACGAAGAGCTAAAGAAGGAGCTTGCTGTGTGGGAGAGAGATTATGAAACTCTCGAAGATAAGTTAGACTTGGAAGTGAGTTGGGCTTTTCTGAACTCTCGTTGTGATGCTTTAACTGAGGCCAGTCAAGAAAAATTTGATTTGGAATCAGAATTGGCTAAAGTTTTAGACGCTATTGAAAAGACTCAACAACCACTTGACTTTCCTTCTCCGGCGATTGAGACTCCCGTGGCTGAAGAACCTACAAATGAAGAAGCTACGGATGAAGCTCTTGAAGTTGAAAACGGTGCAGCTCAAGCTCCCGAGGGTGAAACTTCCATGACTCAATCAATAGAAGTTGAAGCTTCTGTGACTCTTGCTCCCCTCGCTGATCTTATCACTTCAAGACAAGCTCACACCGCACTTGTTGCTTCTTTAGAAGTTGATACCATGCCTATGGTTGTTCCTGAAAACGAAGCCAATATCACAACTTTTGATGTTCCAGCACCTCAGTGACCAGTTTATGTTTCTAAACTTATTTTTTTTTTTGAATGATGGTTTATCCCTTGGTTAGTTTTTAAGGGATTTTTGGAAAAAGTCCCAGTTATCATGATGGGGCACTTGTATAAATATTTTGTTGACTAAGTTTCTACTTAGTCTTTTAAATTATATTGAGAAGTTTTTTCAGTTCTTCTATATGTTCTATTCTTGCCTTTTTCATTTCTTTAGGACTTAGAGAATAGTTTAGAATTTTTATCCTTTAAAAATGCTTTATGATTATTCTTATGACTTATTAATATGATGTTTATAAAAGAGGGCCCTTTTATATTTATCGACACTTAATGAAGAAGACGTCTCAACTTCATAATGGTGTTATAATACGATGAAAAGAAATAGGAACGCACATGTTTTGTTTGAAATAACTTTGACAAGTTTTTATTCATGAACCTTGACAAGTTGTTTGAATAATACATTACATGTGTTTGCAATCCATCTATAATTTTCTCGTAACTGTTTTTCTTGTAACAGATTTTTACAAAATAAAAATAAATCATACAAGGTTTCTTCTTATAACTTGTTTCAGTACACAGTCATGACTCTATCTTTATATGTTAGGAAGGGTTTGAGAGGTGACTCCATTGTTTTTATGACGACAAATATCTGTCTTTGCTTTAATGGAAAAGAACACTATGATGAATGTCTTATATCTCCATTTATTTTGACAAGAAAGAACACTATGATGAATGCTGAAAACTTCATAATTTTTTCTCGGCACTTGTCTCTTTATAGCTCGATTTTTCTTTAAATCTTGCTCAATCTTGTTCGATTTTCGTATCCTTGCTTTTCCACACGTATCTGTGTATAATATGTAGTCCCCCAAGTGTTTGAGTGATGAAGTATGAAGCCTCGAGCACTTATCTGTCTCTCTCAAATTGGTCCTTTCCTGAAACGGAAAAACATACGGGACTCGGAGGTGCGATTACAGATGAAGACTGCTTAACCCGTTTGTGTTTCCATCAAAATAATTGTAACCCTGGGCTAGGAATTTTAGAGTATTCCATTTTGCCGTACAGGTCATGACTCATCATTTGGTACAGGTTAGCATTTTGCCTAGCATCTAAAATCGTTAGTAAAATTTTAACAATTCAAAGATAAAATTTAACATGACGATACTCGACCGTGGGTACTTTCTCAGAAGTAATATCTCTTCAGGTGAACAAAGTTCCAATGCGAGGGTAGAATTTTCCCATCTATCGTCTCCAATTCATATGCTCCTTTCCTTGCAATTTCACGAACTCTGTAGGGTCCTTCCCATGTTGGACTTAGCTTTCAAGAATTAGCAGCCTTCGTAGATTGAAAAACCTTCTTAAGTACGAAGTCCCCAATTTTAAAGAATTTGAGACATGCTTTCCGGTTATAATACCGTTAAATGGCTTGCTTTTGCGCTGTCATCCTTATTAATGCAGCTTCTCTCCTACCTTCGAGCAGATCAAGGTTCACCCGCATCTCTTCATCATTTGATTCCTCCGTTGTTTGAACGTACCGTGTGCTCGGTTATCCTATTTCTACTGGAATTAAGGCTTTCGTGCCATAAACCATTGAAAATGGTGTTTCTCCCGTTCTTGTCTTTGTCGTTGTACGATAAGCCCATAAGACCCCAGGTAGTACCTCAGGCCAATTACCTTTTGAATCCTGTAACCGTTTCTTCAAGTTATTGATAATAACCTTGTTTATCGATTCCGCTTACCCACTCCCTATCGGATGATAAGGTGTTGATGTTATCCTTTTTATTTGCCAACTTTGAAAGAATTCCGTGACCTGAGTTCCGACAAATTGTGGACCATTGTCGCATATAATTTCTTTCGGCACACCAAACCGGCAGATGATATTTCGCCAAATGAAGTCCTTGACTTCTTTTTCCCGTCCCTGTTTAAATGCTCATGCCTCTACCCAAGATAGCTTTGTTAGTAGAGCTTTGTTAACTCGTGCATCAATTATTCTTTGTAAAGCTTCTTCTGCCCCTTCGGAACGTTCAAATTGCTCTTGTTCACCGGAATGGATCTCAGGAGTGCCTTCACGAGATTGCCGTGGTGAATCATGCGGGGAAGGGGCCAGGTCGATGTTTTGTAAATTTTCCTGGCGTTGTTAGAGTTGATTTTCTTGGTTTCCTAAGATGTTGTCAGTACTGTTTGTCATAGTAGATGAAAGTTGATTATCAGAGTCCCGGTAACGGAAACAATTTATTTAATCAAAAAATAGATTTTTAGTCAAATCTAGAATATAGAAGAATCAGGTTACTGATAATCAAGAGACAAAAATAATAAAAGACTTTTGAGAGTAATAATAAAGCAGTAAATAGTTTTGTATTTCAGTGTTATCTCAATAGTATTTCGTGTCCTTACAGATGTTGAGACCTTCTCCTTTTATAGTTGATTCTAGGAGAATGTGTAATGCTTCTATCTTAATGAGGCAGTTATGAGCAATAAATGATATTAAAAGAAACGTTACTCAATTATTCATATTAAATACAAATTCCCTAACGTATTGGGCATTTAATATTGAATTTGGCCTCTTCTGCATTGTCAGGTTCATTCCTCTAATTCCTTTTGATCTTTGGGCTTTAAATGATTTGAACAGATATGTGACTCGTGCTATTCGAGTAGCAACTCGTGTATCTTTAAGTTTCTTCTCTCCCGTATCTGTTGTTGCTCGTGCCTCTTGATTGATTATCATACTTTGACCATTTGACTAGTACATGTGTCATGACACGTCATCTTCAATATATAAATTCAGTTTTTTCCCAACACAATAAATATATTAGAACTCCAGCATAATATACTGGAGTTCCAGCAAGTATATTGGTCCAGTATAATATACTAGAGTTTGGAGCACCAGTGCTCCGGTCTCCAGTATATTATGTTGGAGCCAGCAAAGTATACCGGTCCAGCATAATGTGCTGGAGTTCATACACAAGTGCACCGAACTCCAGTATATTATGCTGGACCGGTCTTTATTGAAGCAAAACGGTGGCTATTTTTTATTGACTTGGTAAACGCTGACTATTTTTGATTGACCAGTCCGAAAACTGGCTATACCGTGCTATTTTTACCATAGTCTATGAACTCTTTATGACCCGAATGATTAGAATAGTTTTTATATATCTTTTTTTTCCTATAATGATTTTCATGGCATTTGGATTTGGTATCTCCCTTGCTTCTTGCCTTTTTCAACAAATGACAACGTTTCATTGATGCCTCTAGGTCGAGAGGATAAAACTTATATGCACTCCTTATTTGTGTCAAATCAATGAATATTGTAAAAAAATTGTCTTGCATATCATATTTTTTCCTTTCACTTAATGATAGTCGCATGATTTATTTTTTAATTCTAATTGATTACTCCACTTGATTAGGTGTGAACATCAACGAGGGTAAGTATTTTTCTCATTTTGCCATACATAATTGGGAGAAACACACGTCTATCTTGATTGTAATCATATGAATGAAACTCAAGCCCAAGACGTTGATTGCTAGACAAACTATTGCTTGAGATCTTTATTTATTTCTCATCGTTATTATCTTAAAAGGCTTGAAAATAACCATACTAATTTTGATTTTTGATAAAAAGATAATCTCATGAGCTATTTATGTTAACATTCATAGTTAGAATTTAAACCACCAATTTACCTCAATATATCTGCTTCTATTCCCATTGTGAACACGTGATTTTTGCCGCGCTTAAATTATTCTTATAGAATTTATTAAAATTAGAATTTTTTTTCTTTTAGTATTTGAATTTTTATGAATTAATTGCACGATTTTGTGCTTTGTTTGTATTTTTATGTGCATTTTTGTTGTCATAAAATATAATAAAAATTATAAAGATAGCATACTTGCATTTAGGACTTAATTTTAGATTTTTAGATTAATTAAACATCATTGGAAAATAATAGAAAATAACAAAAACAATCTTGTTATATTTTTTGTTCCTTTAATTTTACTTTTGTTTAATTTTCCTCTTAAAATTAGGATTTAATCAATTTTAGGAAAATTAGTTAGTCTCATTCAGAATTAAATCAGGTTTTGGCTATTTTAATTTTTTGCATTTAATAAAATCCAAAATTAAAAAAAAAAATACAAAAAAAAAAAAAATTGTGATAAGGAAGCAAGCCAATTTTGGGCCATTTTCGTGCAAACCCCAGCCCAATTGCCCAAAACCCTTCAACCCATCAGTCCAGCCCAAACCCTAAACCCCGCCTTCCCCCTTTAATTTCTAAACGACGCCGTTTTGGCGCCAAGGAATCTAGACCGTCCATTCCCCTAATCTAACGGCCCAGATTCAACCATGAGATTTAAATAAAAGTGTAATAAACACTTTAGAAATATAGAGACATAAGCTATCTTCCTCGTACCCCCTGCCCCCGTCTCCGTCGCCGGCTCCGCCCAATTTCGCCGCCGAAAATCGCCCACGGCGGCGATAAACCTCCAAACTCACCCAAATTTTCACCACAGATTCCTCCTTCCCTCTTCCTTCCATATCCACCATTGGTTTTCCTCGAACATCACTGGAGCTCCTTGAATATTCCAAACCCTAGGCGCCGCCACCGCCGTGCACGGAGGCGCCGTCCCCAATCCCTACCAAATTTATACCCTAGGCTTGCCTCTACCCCGACATCACTAATCCACACTCCTTTCCCTTCAAAACTTCCCCAAACTTCTCAAATCTCGAATCTAAAATCTGAAACTTGAGCGGGCATCGTTTCTTCTCTGTCTTCTCCACAAGTCTTAGGCACAGTTTCACTACGAGCTGATATCATTTGACTATTCTTGACAAAGAATGGTCGATTGATATAATCCCGTAGTCAGAATTGTAAAGTCAGTCGTCGTTCGAAGTTTAAAAATTGGTAAGTCTTCTGGTTTAATTTTGTTTGTCTATTTCTGTTCATCTTTTAGTTATGGTGTGTTATGAAAATTGTTGTTCCTCATTTAGGACCGTTTATTTTTAAATCAGTAAGGTCTTCAAATTTTCTGATTTTTCACTAGTTTAATCTTGATTTGATTGTTGTTTTGTTTCTGCTACTTTTAATGTTAGTTTAATTTTGATTAGTTTAAGCGTTTAGTTGTTAGTTTAGTTGGATTTTCTGTTAGTTTTGCTTTGATTTTTGATGTGTTTTTCTTCAGTAATAATTTGTTCGTTGGTTAATATTAGTTGTGATTTGAGTCTTTTAAAATTAGGGTTAATCATGTTCATGGGTTTAGTTTAAGTTTTGCTGTTTTGCTTAAATTTTCTTCAGGCTTCATGTATGATTTAAGTTTGTTCTATTAGTTTAATTTTGAGTTTCGAATGAGTAGTTGTTCAGTAATTAGTCTGTTTAGTAATTGTTCGAATTAGTTTGAGTTCTTTTGATGTATGATTTTGATTAGTAATTGTTCTTTAAGTTCAGTATTTATTTTCAAGTAATTGTTAGGCTTAGTTTAGTTAATTTGGTTATAGCTAAGTTGGTATTGTTAATTGACCATGATTTAGTCAAAATGATAGGTTAATTTTGACCTAGGTAGGTAATTTCAGGGGTATTGTGGGTACTTAGAATTGCATAGGAATGCTGTAGTTTAAACTAGAACCTTCTAGGACCTTCTAAAATAGGGCCTTAGTCCTAGTTTCATAAACTTAATGCAGTAACTTGAGAAACAAGTCAAAACTTTAGGACTAATGTATAAAAACTGAAAATAAAAGAGGAAAAAAATGGGTAGATGAAATCTAGAAGCTTCCTCCCCATCTTCTGCCTATAAAAGGCAGCCTACCTACCTTCTTTTCCAAGTTTCAAGATCTAAAAAATTTCCCAAAAACTTCCAGCATCCAAATTTCCCCTCCAAAAATTTTTTCAGCAAGTTTAGCTTTAGAAATTTGAATTTCAAATTCAAAAAAAAAAACTAAAACCTGAACTCTTAGAGTTCCAAAAAACTTGATCCTAGATCTAAATTTCCAGAAAATCCAAAAAAAAGTTAGCAAAACTCCCAAAAAAAAACCTGTTCTACTGAGATTTTAGATTAGTTTCACAGTTCTAGCATCCTACTTCAAATTTTCAGTTCATATAGGATTCAAATTGGCCTGAATTGCTTAATTCTATTTAGTAATTGAGAAATAAAAGCTTATGGGTTAATTTCAAGTTGAATTTGAGTTATTTGAGTCAAATTTTTGTGTGTTTGCTGGTTGTGTGAATTGCTGGGCCTCATTTGATATTAACCCTGGGTTTTGGATGTGATTTTGCTGTTTCCTACTGAGATTTTGCACTGCTGCAGCTGACCTCTCCTTCTCCTTACTTTGATTCAAATTCCAGGTACTTACTTGATCTTCCATGGTCTAAGAGCTAAGGAAATTTGTAGTTGAAGTTCTGACGGGAAATAATAGGTTGATCTAAGTACTCGAAATGCCTACACTTATATTTGTTCATATGTACTTATTCATCTTTGCTTATGTATACACTAGTCTTCATGTTAGATAATGTAGTAGTGATATGTAGAACTTGACAAGCTGGGACTTTTGATGTTTGGTATAATTGGACTGTTATAATTGGACTGTGTAGCTGATTGTAATTGTAGACTTTGTTAGTTCATATGCTAGCATGTGTATAGCTCCTGATGACTGTGTAATTTGGACTATTTTAGACCTTTCTGTACTGTTTTGAAATTCGGCATGACAAAGTATAATGCTGATTAGGAATAGATTTAATTTGGTTAAGGTTGATTGTTCGAGCTTTCATGTTAATTTGTTTTTAATTAGATAGTAGATATATTATGAGCATGCACAATCATAATCCATATAGATAAACCTGTTATTTTAGCTGTTAGGTTTCAGTATTTCGATTCAAAGAAAAATCAAAACAAAAATTGTATTTCAATAAAAATAGGATCCTTGAATTTGATGTTAAGCAATTCCGTTTTAGTCTTTTAAGAGATTTCGCTAGTTTAGATCTGAAGAGCAAATTTAGAATTAAATTGACAATTGCATTGAATTTGAATGTTTCTTTCTGTTTGTTATTCCAATTGATGGGTCTAAATGGTTTAAGGTTGTTTTCCATAATTTTGTTTAGGCTTATTCATAAGCCCAAAGCTGACAGCCCACATCACGTGTGTTGAGCCACAATGTACGGGTTCCAGGCCTAATCCCAAGCCTACTTGTCCTTCTCAATTGGGCCTGCCTCGAGGCCCAAAAGTTGGTATCAGTTGCAAGTGATTCTACCTTATGCTGCTGGGCCAACTTCAAAAAGCCAACTTCAAGGACCTGAGCTTGTATTGGATCCGGAGATTTAAACTCATAACATAGGGTTTAGGCCTTCCAAGTTAGGTAGCATATTTGAGTTAAGAGGTTATCCTTTTGTTCAAGTGTGGGCCTGAGCTTAATGCCCGAAGTAAGAGGTTATCCTTTCTAATAATACGTTAGTCGCTTTAGACGCGCTTTTTAATAATTTTACCTTCCTAAATATGGGTGTTCATTTCATGCAACCCAAATTCAAATCCCAAAATGTTGAATAAGAATGTGTCGAGAATACGGGTGCATTTCATGTGACGTGATGTGATCCAAGAACACGTTTTTAAACAACGTTCACTTAAATTTTTTAAACTAAAAGTGGTTAAATAATTTTAAAATTGCACTATAGGATGACATGTATAAAAAATTAAATTTTAGTCATTTATAATAATTTAATCGACCGTGCTAGAACCATGGGATCCAGGGATACCTAACACCTTCCCTCGAGTCAATAGAATTCCTTATTCAGAATTTCTGGTTCGCAGACTCCAATTGAGAAGTCAAAATTTTCCTCGATTTGGGATTCAAGTTAAACCGGTGACTAGGGACACCAAAAGCCAATCCTATCCCAAGTGGCGACTCTAAATGAATAAATAATCTCATTTCAAATAATGTCACTTTAAATGAAAAAACTCCCTTATACATTATCCTTCGGGGTAGATGTGTAAAAAAAAAAAAAAAGGTGTGACACCCATTTAATTTATTCTTTCCCTTAAGAAAAATAGTGTACTAAATCTTTGACATGCACAAAAAGAAAGCTCTTAAGATTGGTTTTATATTTTTGCAGTTAATTATATTGAGGTGGGTGAACTAGTATTAAAAGCTCATTTTAGAGAGCTCAGTTTAGCTGCAAATGGAATTTAAAAAAAGAAAGTGAGACCATTAATTGGCAGTCTGCCCTTTCTTAACTAGTCCACATATACATAATAATACAAAGTACAAGCAATGGCAATTCCAATATTATATATATGTATATATATTTCAGAAAAGGCAAATCTATATGCCACTCATTGCATGAAAGGTCAACATATCCGAAAATTATGACAATCTCAACAAAACTCCCCGTTTGAGCACTAGTTGAATGGTAGCCTGATAGAAAAGCATATTTGGAAATCCAAAAATAACAAGGGAAAGTGTTAAAATACAACATGTTAAAAGAGGCAAGTAACTCAATATTAAAATACTTGAATAGATTAAGAAAGAAAGAGAGAAGCTTACCCTAACTTCAAAGATGTATCTGAGCAATCATCCTCAACAGGAGGACCATTGTTACAACTGCATGCAGATATTGGTGGAGAACAAGTAATCAAAATCCAGCTACATTTCTTTTAATTTATATACACAAACAATGTAAAAGAACTCTTGCACTACTATCTAATGACCCAAAAGTTTACTATATGTAACTAT
Source organism: Nicotiana glauca (assembly GCA_026770625.1). Classification (NCBI taxonomy): domain Eukaryota; kingdom Viridiplantae; phylum Streptophyta; class Magnoliopsida; order Solanales; family Solanaceae; genus Nicotiana; species Nicotiana glauca. Next base: position 166,065 of record MU748029.1, on the reverse strand, counting down.
CCTAATAAGTGGAACAACATAACTCGATAAATAGGGCAGATAACTTTAACCGATAATATAATGTACTTTAGTTTATATTGTCAGTACAATGAAAAATCCAGTGTATGAAGCATCTCGCAGTCCGAGAAAGAACCACACTCTAAGAGGGTGGTGTAGGTAGCCTATGGCTCATTTCATGGCTTGAATCCTTAATCTATATGCCATACAGAGAAAACTTTACCTTTTTTCCAAGGTCCCATTCTTATGCCACCTTTAGGATATATAAGTTAAATCTTTGCTATAAGTTAGGGCTGCCTACATCATATTACACCACCTTTGGTGCTACCCTGTATGAACGCATGATACTACGTACACCGGGCTGAGTATATATAAGCAAAGCTTACCCTAACTTGAAGCATGCATTTGAGCAATCATCCTCAGGAGGAGGACCACTATTAGAGACATTGGTGGTAATAGACTGATCAGAAGACTGGCCTTCTTCCATTACCATGCAATCCAACTTTCCTTCATTCATCATTGCCATCTAATTAAGAGTAAGCACATTCAAAAATTTAATTTGTAGCATTAAAAGATGATCATTCAATTCGATTTAACCCTTTTAAATAATTAAATAAATTGTACACAAAAAAGAAAGGTTATTCCCGGGTGATAATTTTACCTTCTGCTTCAGTTGTTTGTTTTCTTCCATTAGCTCAGCACCCTGCATATATGATTTGCATGATTCAGGAGTCACAAAGGGGAAAAATATATCAATAAAACTTTTTTTTATAGTACTATCATTGTATTTTAACTTGTTTGTTACCTGTCCTATTTTTTCAGATATAAATCCTACTTACCATAGACATGTTACATGCAGTTATCGTTTTGATGTTATGATAATGTAAAAATTAATTTTTTTACACTGTTGTTATATTGACATTTTAGCCCCTAAAACAATATAATTAAGCAAATAAAGTCTTCTACTAACCTTTCTTTGAAGTTTGGTAATTTCATCCATAATTTTTGTACCCTGAGATGGAAAACGAGTTTGTGTATATTAATTAGAAGTTATTTAATTAGCATAACAACATATATTTACTACTCTTTAACATAATAAAGTGCAATATCGAGAAAAAGAACCTTGATCTCAAGCACACGTGTGAGTCCAGCGTCAAGTCTTTTCTCAATTTGTTGCAATTTTTCGAAGCTCAATCCTTCAAGTTCCTCACCTTTCATCTGCCTGATATATACAATATTGTATATCAATACCCACATATGTCAAGGAATGTTTTAATGAGAATGAAATAGAAATAAGATAATATTTGAGGAAACAAAACTAGAGCAATATATATATATATATATATATATATATATATATATATACGCAATGGAAACACAGTGAAAGTGTGATATCTCTAATAACTAGAATAAAAAGAGAATACTCTTTTTTTGTGCTTCATAACTAAAAGAGAATACTCTTTTTTGGTTGAAAAAGAAAGTATTCGTTCCTAAATATGAAAATAAAGTACTCATTTTACTAAAATAAAAGAAAATACTTTTTCTGCATCATGAAAAAAATGCTCATTTTATTGAAATAAAAAAAATACTTTTTTATATCAT
>MU748029.1:136464-158922 GCA_026770625.1 Nicotiana glauca | reverse complement strand
TAGGGTGGGCAGGTGGGGGTGGAGGTGGGTGGGTGAGTGTGGTGTTGGTGGGGGTTGGTGGTGATGGGGAATAGGGTAGGAAAGTTGAGAATGAGTTTTGAAAAATATTTTCCCTTCTCTTGACGGGGAGAATATTTTCCTCCAATTGAAAGAAAATGGTTCATTAGAAAAATATTTTTCAACACATTTAAATAAACAAAACATGGAAAAATTAAAAAATATTTTCAGCAAAATATTTTCCTTCCTACCAAATACACCCTAAGTGGATGAAACCTCCAGCAAACTGGATAAAAGTGAACACATATGGGAGTAGTTTTAATGATGGAAGAACATGAGCAGTGGGCATAGTCAGAGACCACGATGCTAAGTTAGTGATGGCTTTCTCACAACAACTAGATATATTAGAACAAATAATTGTTCCAGAGGCAAAGGCAACATTATTTGGAGATAGTGGATATTTCAATATCATTCATGAATCATTCATGAATGTGACTTCATGCTAATCATTCAAGTGTTGCAAAACAATAACAACAACAACAACAACCTAGTATAATCCCATTTAATGGGGTCTGGGGAGGGTAGTGTGTACGAGAGGCTGTTTCCAAATAGATCCCCGGCATCCTTCCCTCTAAGAACTTCCCACCTTGCTCTTGGAGAGACTCGAACTTACAAGCTCTCGGTTAAAAGTGGGGGTTGTTTACCATCAGAGCAACCCCTCTTGTCTCAAGTGTTGCAAAAAAAAAAAAAAAAAACAATTATCAAAGGAGTAAAGAAGATGGTTGAACAAAGGTAACACCAATATTAAATTCAGTCATTTCTCTAGGCAAAGGAAATCAAGTGGCTCCTGTGATGGCAAAATAGGAATCAAATGGATACGACATGGTGATTTTTGACCCTGGAGATTTACCTATATAGGTTTTTGGGATGTTTAAGGATAGATAATTGGCAGATACCACCTTTTAGACACCGGAAAAGGGCCAAAATTATCGAGAAAACTACCCTCTATAGCCCCTCAAAATTTTAATAGCCCATATTTTGACCAACTTTTAAAAAATGGCCCTTCGACCCAAACATATTGCATATAGTAGCCGAACGGAATGAGTATGACAACACAAGTGCCTGTAGCTCAGTGGATAGGGCGCATGTTTCCTGAGCTGACGGTCGTAGTTCGACCCCTACCTAGCGCAATGGAGAAATTTTTTTTTGCAATGTATAAATATTGTATCCTAAGTTCGATAGTATATCATTGGTGTATATTGAGCCTATCTCAACTGTGCTTGTTTATCTAAAGTGTGTATATTTATGTACCCCAAATATATTTTGTATCGTGAATGTATAATCTGTCTAAAAAATGTATCAAAATTGTATATAATGTGTATTTTCTAATATTTTGGAGTGTATCATGTATTTTTGTATAGTGACAGTCTTTTTTTTATATATTTTGTATAGTAATATCTATTTTGTATATTTTTTTGTACAGTGACAGTCTATTTTGTATATTTTTTGTATAGTTACATCTATTTTGTATATTTGTTGTATATTAACAATCTATTTTGTATAGTTTTTGTATACTACCAATTTATATTGTAGATATTTCAACTTTTTGTATACCTAGAGGAGTTTCTCTTTCAAACGAACCATTTGAAACATTTAAGAGCCTTTCAGATTATCTTTAGAATTTCTCTTGGGGGAAGTCAAAGACCTGCCTATGTTTCACCTTTTGCTTTTGTAATAATGATGAAGAACAAACAGGAAGATCGGAGTAATGGCATATGCAGTTGAGTCACCCCACCACCCATATTTTCCCACCCTGCTGCAGTACTATACAAATTAGGTATCAATCGAATCTATTCACGTTTATATGCATTCACTTAAAGCACTTTGATTACAAGAAATAGGATTGGTCTATCAACAAAAATAGATCATCCATCATTGACCATACCCAATACTCGATAAGAAAAAAATAAAAAAAGAGGGAAAACCCAAATCAAACAGGGTATACTATTTCCTAAAACTTCACCATTGGGTCAAAATCAACAGATCCAAACCCTTCTCAGTCACAATAACTCGAATGTAATACTACAGAAATTGCAAAACCCCAAGATTTAAAAAGGGTCTAAATCATACAATATTTGTTCATAAAAATTAGAATCCAGCTAAAAAGATTCAATTTTTTCTAGGAGAGAGAGAAGAAAGAGAATATTTTGAAGACTTTAGCTTTGTGTTCTGAATCTAACTGGTAAAACGAATTTTGCTGTTGTATCTGTGGGGATTTTGGGATCGGAAGTAACGGAGAAGGCAAAAGTTTGCTCTTTGCCTGTGACTAGTAGTGACAGCGGCACTGGAATTGGTTCAGTGAATTTTCGGCTAGCCCTTATCATTATTTTTAGGCTATAACTTGTATAGGTCAATTTTTGGGCTACCAAATGCTATTAGTTTCTACCGATGGGCTATAAATAAAGTTTGCTCAAAATTATCCCTCAAGTATCCCGCCATCTATTTGAATAAAAAATACCCATACCATTATTGTTTGGGTTCAACATTACTTTTAGTAGAAAGTTATGAATCTTTTTTTAATTAATATTCACGTATCACCGTTTCATTAGCCTAACTTGAACTTCGAACCAAAATATAATTAAACTCGCATGTAACCCGTTCAAATATTGACCTGTTCCGATTTTAAAATTTACCCTCCATCCTCTATAGATGTCAATATTTGGTTCGGCCGGTTATTTTATAAAATATATACCTTACCAATTTTTCGGTTATTCTATTATGTATAATCAAAATTAGACTTTTCAAAACCGTCCCAATCATGTCGATTTCTCTTCGGTATTGGTACGTTCGGTTAATTTTCGGTAATTTTTTAAATGTCAGGTAAAAGTCACTAGTAGAAGTAGAATACAATGACATACTTACTTTTATAGGACTTAGTAAAACTCTCTAGTTATTTTTACAATTTAAAAAGTGATGAATTAAGAAAATATGAAAGATGGCTACAGTATAGATCTTCAGCTATTCTACAACAGTGTAAAAGAAATTAAGCAACTACAAAGAAAACACAAATCACACGAGTGAAAAGATATTAACCAAGTTGGGATTCAAGAATAAAATCTATAGAAAATTAAACATTCAAAAATAAATAATCTAATTCATAGGAAAGGAAACATATTCAATACACTGTAGTTTGCTACACATAATCGATACAATACCTTGTTTCTTGCTAAAAAATATGCAGGAGATAATTTAGTTTCAATAGAATTAGCATAATTGGTTTGGGAATGAGGATGAGCTTGTAGTTGTTTCATAATTCCAGCGCTCAAAAACAAATTTAACGCATTATTATTTTTAACACATATAAATTTATATTTCATGTTGTAAATTTATTCAGTACAGTTCGATATTTTTTCGATTTACTTTCATAAAATAAAAAACATACTCTAATTATCGGTACGATTATATATTTATATAAAAACTCAGAGTTTTATTAAATGAGACCTAAAAATCGGTTTGATATGGTATGATTCGGTGGTTTAGTCGGTTCTTAAATATTAATTGACATCCCTATCCCCCACCCCTCTCTATCTGCCTTCCTCTCCTCGTTGCTACTTGGGCAGAATCCACCGACGGATCCGCTGGAAATAGCAATAAACACAACAACCCATCTCACATGTAAATTATGGATAAAAATTCCTTTTTTTTACTAGACTTATGTCACGTCCTTAGTTGTTAACTAAGTACATGTGCGGCACTTGAGAACTCGCTCACAATCTTGCACAACTTGCTCACGTTCTTGCTATGCCAAGTCAGCCTTACTACACTCAAGATCGCTAAGAGAATGGAAGAAAGAACACAAGAGAATTGTTAAAGGAAGCTTTGTATTAAAGAGAACTTGAATTGTTTGCTTGATTGATGAATTACAAATGAATGCACCCTATTTATACTAATCACCTAGGGGCTAGTAAGTAAATAATAATTGTTCTACAAGTCCTTCCATATTTATAACTAAGTCTCTTCTCTAGAATATTCTACACAACTAGATTCGTCTAAGGACTTTCCTAACAATTCTATAAAGTTCTAGGTTCTTCCTAAGGAAATCTCTATATTTCTCTAGAACCTTCCTACAAATGCATAAATATCTAGAACATTTTCAAGGAAATTCTTCATAGTTTTAGAATATTCCACAAAGATCTTTTCCCTAACTTATGTAACCATTCCATATGGCAAAAATATATGCCAAGTGGCACCTACGTGGCATGATGATATGGCGGGTCATGACACTTAGTACAGAAATCTAATCAAAATTATTGAATTCATGGTAATAAAAAATGATTTCAAAAGAACAAAATAAATATTAATGAAGAAATTATCTAATAAATTGTTGGCTATTATTAGTACATCACATGAACCCACTGTGTATGAAATGTGATAATTGCACAATACCCGTTAAACAGATCAGAAAAGCTTACATGTTAATAAAACAAATAGCAATATAACTTAAAAATAAAAATACACATTACATAAACAGTAAAAAAAATTAAAAAGAAATCCTCAGATTTTCATAGAGGAATGACAAAAATAATGAAGCAAACCACTCGAAATTTCAAATAAAAAATATAATTAATCAAATATACCCATCACATAAGCAAAAAGAATCTAAACTTATGCTTAAAGAAGAATATGACACTTCCAGAAAAATAATTCTAATAGAAAACTCTATTTTGGGTTTGCTTCATGAATAATCAAAATTCTCATTAAAAAGAAATGGCAAAGAGGCAAATGTATGTGATTGAGAGAGAGAGTTATGTTTTAAAGTCAGTATCCGGTCGTATTAATATGCATGCACGTCGTTATAAGTTATTAAATATTCTTGATGGAGGAAAAGAAAGAATTGTTGAAGGCTATACCTCAGCTCGCGATTTTTGTCAGCCAACTCCTTGCTTAATTTCGCGTTGAGGCTATTCTCTACCTACAATATGACAAGCAACATAAATTTATAGCTAGGTAAATCTGATGACATGTATATATAAGATTACAAGTTTTAATAAATTTTCCTTTTTTCTTAAACTTAATTAAATCGACTCAAATTAAACTATGTTACATAAATTGAAATAGAGAATATAAGAAATTAAACAAAGATGTAGCTATTAAATGTAAAAGTACGACGAATACCTGTAACTCAAGGGAAGGTTGGTCATCTTTCTCAAGACTACTTGAGTTCAACTTATATTTTTCGAGAATATCCTCCATGCTGCATTCATGAACAAGATGATTAATTTTTTTTTTTCACATCTCTATATATTTTTCCGTCCGAGAAAAAATCAATCAATCAACTATATCTCAAAACTATATGATTAGTTGGAGAGCTCATATATGAATGCTAGTATATATTTCGTTTCTTTTCAGTCAAGTCTATCTCATTTCAACACTAATCTACTTTGCCTAAAAAGACAACCTTTTGGTTCTCTAATGTTGAACAACCACATTATTAATGACTGGAACTCAAGTTTTCCCCTTATCGTATTACATCATATACATAAAACAAAAAATTTCCCCTGATAATTTAATTTATGTTGCAAACTTTTTAAAATATTGTTGCACCTGTGTCGGACTTGTTAGGACCGAAAAAATCAAAAGTCATGCGGAATCTAGCAAAGCAAACCTTGAACGACGATACGTCCGACAATAAAAGAGAAATATACCAAAAGAGACACAAACATTTAACGTGGTTCGGTCAATTGACCTATGTCCACGACGGAGTTGAGCAATCCACTATAATAAAAGAGTGTACAAAATATCGAGAGAACAACCCCACGAAGAGGCAAACACAAGTGACACACTAACATTTGTCCCGTAAAGTTCTCCCCCTAAACACGACTCTCAAGCCCCATATGAAAACTACATTGTGAATGCTACTGAATGAGAAGGGAGGATCCTCAATTTATAGAAGTCCAAAATTTTTTCCGACAAAAAAAAAGACTAGCCAAATATGAAAGAATTTATTTTCCTTCTAAGAAAAGAAAAACCCAATTATGGTAAATATGTTGTCCTTTCCTTCATGAGATAGGAAACCCAATTATGGTAAGAAAATTTGGACAAACACCTAATAATTTTTCCCTTGGCCTGAATTTTCTGACAAAATAAACTTGATCCATCTTCTTCGTATAGCTTTCAACAGGGTCGCATCTCTAAATCTCCATCACAAAGTTTGTCTCAACGTACACAGCACACAGGTCAAATTTCTCAGAAAAAAATTACGATTATCGTCAAATATGTTGCGGCTAGAACTGAACCTGCCAAGATGAACCTGTCTTGAACCTCTTGAATACTTTCTCAATGTATTACTTTTGGGACAGAAATAACTACTTTCTATCTCTGTGTCGGCGGATTTAAATGCCCAAGATTTTCTTTCTGGCCCCAAGTCCTTCATCGCAAACGATTTGCTCAACTGCTTCTTAAGGACTACAATTCTGGATTTATTCTTCCCAACAATAAGCATGTCATCCACATAAAGCAATAAAATAATAAAATCATCATCAGAGAACTTCTGGAAGAATACACAGTGGTCTGAAGAAGTTTTCTTGTACCCTTGTTCTTCCATGATAGATTCAAACTTCAAATACTATTACCTTGGAGCTTGTTTCAATCCATACAGGCTCTTTTTCAATTTGCAGACATAATTTTCTTTTCCCTTAGTTACAAAACCCTCAGGTTGCTCCATATAAATCTTCTCATCTAAATCACCATTAAGAAAAACAGTCTTGACATCCATATGCTCAACCTCTAAATCTAGACTTGCAGCTAAGCCTAGAACCACACGAATAGAAGACATTTTCACAACAGGGGAGAAATTTTATCAAAGTCAACCCCCTTCTTCTGGCCAAAACCTTTAACAACTAACCTCATCTTGTATCTAGGGGCAGAGGTATGGTTATATTGCTTTATTCTGAATATCCATTTGTTAGATAAAACTCTCTTACCTTTCGGCAATTTCACTAACTCATATGTGTCATTCTCATGAAGTGACTTCATCTCATCTTCCATCGCTTTGATCCACTGATCTTTGTGAGTATCTTGCATGGCTTCATCATAATTCTCAGGTTCTCCCATGTCAGTCAAAAGTACATACTCATCAGGAGGATAGCGCATGGATTTTTGCTTCTCCCTTGTAGATCTTCTAAGAGAGGTTTCAGGAGCATTTGAAGTAGTTATCTGTGTAGGAAATGGTTGCTAATCAACCACAACTTTATCAACTGAAGCATCCATAACATATACACCATGATGATCATTTTGATCTTGATCACTATCTCCATCATTGTCTTGAGTTCCTTCATGTGCAATATGTGCCTTAGCAATTGAAACTGAATCAATATCAACTAAGCTCTCATTACTCTGAGAATCTATCTTCTCAGCTTTGTCAATATCTTCAATAGTTTGGTCTTCAAAGAATATTGCATCACGACTTCTAATAAGTTTATTGTCAACTGGATTATAAAAACAATATCCAAACTCATCTTGACCATAACCAATAAAGATGCACTGCTTAGTTTTGACATCTAGTTTCGATCTCTCATCTTAGGTACATGCACACAAGCTTTACACCCAAAAACTCTCAGGTGATCATAAGAAATATCTTTGGCAAACCAAACTCTGTCTGGGACATTACCATCCAAAAAAATAGTAGGAGACAAATTGATAACATATGCAACAGTGTTAAGTGCTTCTGCCCAAAATGTATTTGGAAATATAGCCTCTGAAAGTAAGCATCTAACTCTCCTCAACTAGAGTTCTATTCATCCTCTCTGCCAAATCATTTAATTAAGGCATCTTGGGCGGAGTTTTTTGATGACGAATTCTTTGTTCCTTGCAATAGTTATCAAATGGACCACAATATTCACCATCATTGTTAGTGTGAATACATTTTAATTTCTTCCTCGTCTGTCTCTCAGCTAAGGCCTGAAATTCCTTAAACACGCCAAGTGTTTGATCTTTAGATTTCAAAGGATACACCCAGATCTTACGAGAATAATCATCAATGAATGTCACAAAGTAAAGTGCACCACCTTCTGACTTTCGTTTAAAAGGACCACACAAATCAAAGTGTACTAGCTCCAATAAATCGGGCTTTCTTGAGGGAGGATGACTACGAAAGAAACTCTTTTCTGTTTGCCAGCTAAACAATGGATACATCTTTTCAGCTTTGCTTGTTTCAATCTTGAAAACAAACTTTTCTTAGCCAAACACGTAATCCCCCTATCGCTCATATGACTCAGTCTTCGGTGCCACAATTCTGATAAAGTATCACCTTCCACCAGATTTATGGAGTCATTAAGAATAGAGCCTTGTGTCACATATAATTGACAAGACTTGACTCATCGAGCCACTACTAACGAGTCCTTGGTGAGCTTCCATTGGCCATTAAAGAAAGCATTATGGTAACCTGCATAGTCTAATCTTCCTGCAGAGATTAAATTGAAAGGAAAGTCTAGAGCATTCTTGACATCTTGAAGAATTAAAATTGAACCATTATTAGTTTTCAAACAAACTGTGCCAACACCAAACACCTTAACTTCACTAGCATTGCCCATCTTTAACACTCCAGAATCAATATGAATATAAGATGAGAAAAAATCTTTTCTTGGTGTGACATGTGAGGTAGATCCAGAATCTACTATCCAGCTCATCTCATGGGATACCAAATTGATGACGTTTTTATCATAAGCAAAAAGAAGGTCATCTCGAACAATAGCAGCAACATTGTTCTCGTTATTTTCAGCTTTCTTTCCTTCTCTAATGTCTTGATTCAACTTGCGGCAAAACCTTTTAATGTGTCCTTTCTTGCCACAATGGTTGCATGTAATATTATAGTATTTGGACCTTGACTTGCTTCTGCTTTAACCTCTATTCCTTGAGTCTCTTGTTCTATCTCTCCCGCGGTCTTCTGTAACCAAGATATCTGTTTATGAGGACGAACCCTGAGATTTTCTCCTTATTTCCTCGTTCGACACACCACTCTCTTGGCATATATCATGGTCACCTTACCTCAAGGAGCTGAATTTCTCAAAGAAACATGAAGAGTTTCCCAAGAGTCTGACAGAGTATCAAGAAGCCAAAGTCCTTGTATCTCATCATCAAAATTAACTCCCATTCCAGATAGCTGATCAAGGACACCCTGAAAATTATTTATGTGATCAAGGATAGGGCTACCTTCTTTGTACTTAAAGGCCATCAATTGCTTTAGTAGAAACAATTTGTTGTTCCTGATTTTTGAAGATTAAAGAGTCTCTTGCTTTTCCCACAATAATCTTGCATATATCTCGTTCAAAATATGGTTGCGAATATTATTTTCAACCCATTATCGTATATATCCACATACTTGTTGGTTCTCAAAATCCCAATCTTCATCGGATATACTCTCGGGTTTATGAGCTGAAAAAACGGGTAGATGCATCTTCTTCACGAACAACAAGTCTTTCATCTTGCTTCTCCAAACATTATAATTTCTTCCATTTAAATATACCATCTTGCTCATATTCTCCTCCATGTCGTAACAACCCGGATAAATAACCAAGTCTCTGATACCACTATTATATCGAGAAAGAGGCAAACCCGAAAATAAAGAAGATAAAGTACACCAAATTTTAAAGTGGAAAACCTCTTAAATCGAAGGTAAAAATTATGGGATCACAAAGATTAAAAAACTCCACCATAATAATAAGAGGGTTATAAAAGTTTTCCAAATTGTCTACACAACAAGTGCCAAATACGGAGCAACAATAGCAACAACTAATCAATTGAAGAAAGAGGAGAATCCACAAAAATAAAGCTGCTACTCGAGGCTCGAAATCAGATGCTACGGGCCTCCAAATTCGATCTTTACCATTCAAATTCAAGAACAAGATGTTAAAAATACTCAGTCAAAATTTTAGCCCGATCCAACGAGTAACGAATCGGTAAACATAATTTGAATGTTGGTTGGTCGGAATAAAAATCTGCAGCAAAATAAATATTTTTCTTCTCTCTTCTCTCTTGACGAAAGCTTTCTCAATAACCACTCTTATATGCTTAACTCTTTCAAAGACTTGTATCAATAGGCGTAGAATAATTCTCCAAGGTTGTCCTATTTATAGATCATAAGTGGTGCTTTCTCTTAAAGCCAAAACCCACTCAAAATAGGAATAAACCGAATCCAATTTCAAATAGGAATGAAAATCAAAAGAGAATAGGATTAGGCCATTGGGCCTTTGGCTGAACAACATGTAAAAATTGCACGGGATGCCCTATTTGGTCGCCTCCGTTTAACTTATACCCATTTTTTAGAACTTTTAACTTGTACCCACTTTTTAAATAACTTCAGCTTATTTTTTCCTCCTCGTTCTCCTCCTTCGTTTTTTCGTCTTCTTCTTCTTTCTTCTTTTACTGTTGGTGCTGCTATGGAACTTCAGTTCTCAGATTATTTTAGAACAAATTATAAATAATAACATAAGTTAGTAGACAATAATTTATGAATATTTTCACGTACGTAAGTTAGTCGACAATGCAATTAATTATGGAGAACTGACTTCTGACTTTTAGCATTCTCTCTCTTCTTAAAGGTCAACAGAACAGTGTCGTCGTAGTCGATTTTTTGATATGATGTTGGCTAAACTCTGGATTGTTATTTTTGTAACTTCGCCAGTTACAAAACAAAAACTTCAGCTCTAGAGCTGAAGTTTGCCAGTTACAAAAATAAAGACTTCAGCTCTAGAGCTGAAGTTCGCCAGTTACAAAATAAAAACTTCAGCTCTAGAGCTGAAGTGCGCCAGTTACAAAGCAAAAACTTCAGCTCTAGAGTTGAACTTCAGGCCCGGCTACTAGAATGCTGAAGTTTTGCGTGATTGCCTTTGCTACTTCAACCCCGTATGCTGAAGTTATGCGAAAAAGAAGGTACGCTTGTAATTTTTTTCGCAAAGCGGACACAAGTTAAAATGTGACACAAAGCAGGTATAGATACAAATGCCCCGTAAAACATCGGCATGTGTCCAACAAACTCCCCCTCCAGCCAAGGGGCCAAATGTGTCTTCAAGTAGAGGAACTATTGACAAGCTTTATGCCTGCCAATTTGGATAACTTTTGAAACCTTCTTATTGTTATAGTGAAGCTTTTTGAATCTTTGTGATCCCGTGGTTTTTACCTTCGATTTGAAAGGTTTTTTATGTTAAAATTTGGTGTACTTTATCTTCTTTATTTTCGGGTTTGCCTCTTCCTCGACATAACAGGATTCTCTAAAAAATACACTACTTTTAGAGAATCCGACACGCATTCGATATATATTTTTGGAGAATCCGCGAAACATAGCAGATAACTCTCTAATACTCTTTCCAAATGTATCTTTTGTTGGAATGACAAGGGTCTTATCTTTTTAATTTGGAGAAGATATACCTCTCAATTTATAAAGCAATGAATTTAACTTCAGAAAAAACAATCAATCAATAAAGTTCAATCCATATTCTGAATTATGAAGCTTAGGTCAATTTTGTACGCTTCTCCTATAGCCGTAATTAAGGTTACTATTGTTGTTGTTCTTTTGGTGAGGTGCATAAAGAGAAAGGTAATTTTGCACACAAATGGAGTGAATGCTCAATAAGTTCACCTAGCAAGCAAAAGAGGTCGAATTACAACCAAAGTAACAATTCAAAATTAATTACCAACAAATTAGTGCAATTATTACGTGGTTTAGTATATTACTATGCATTACCACTAATTGCTTTCGATATTATTTTAAACTACGTTAACTTCAATGGATATTGGAGTATCGCTTTGCCATTATATACTTTAATAAGGGCACGTTCTTGTTTAAAATATTAATTTGACTTAATCACAGAGTTCATTTAAATAAATACGATCCAACATTCCATGACTCATTTTGATTTGTGGTCGAAGTGAAAAAAATAAAAATGGAAAAACTTGTAATAGGACTAATAATCATAATTGTACTGTCGTGGAGCATTCTAAAGCATTAATATAATTAGCTCCTAATTGGAAAATAAGAAATGATTGTATACTTTTTAGTCTGCCCCTCCCATTTTCCAAAAGACATATTTGTACTACTACTGCTCCGTCCGGTTCACAATAAGTGTCCAATTTAATTTTTCATTTTGATTCAAAATAAGTGTCCAATTATGTAATCAAGAAAGAATTCAATTGGTTTTTCCAAAATAACCCCTATGTACATATTCCTAAAAAGTTTTCTTATTCCTCACATTAAATGTTTAAGTATGGGTAGTTTAATCATAATAAGTATTTTTGTATAAAATATAATATTTTTTTAATGAGCGTGCTAAAAGCAAATTGGACAATTAATGTTAGCCGGTGTGAGTAATTAATAGAGCTATCTAGTATCTTGTCCATCTTAGCCAATAAACTGACTGATGTATGGCAAGATTTGACTAAAGAAGGACAGCTGACACGAAATTTATTACTACACTAAATTGGATGTCGGAGGGATATCATAAAAGGTTATTATAAACTAATTAGATAAATTAAAAATAGCAGTATGTGTGTTCAAATTTAAGGAGAAAGACAAAATAAAATACTAGCTACTCACTTAAATACTTGTTTAGAGAAGCCGCATATATCTATATTCGAATTTTCTCATCTCTATTCATGTTTTGGTGAATATATATATATATATATGTTTGTGGAAGATCGAAACTAGTTGAAATTTACGCAAGCTTACAATGAGAAAAAAAGAAATATAAATCCACGTTAGGAAGTCCATGATAACTATCGATTCTCTCAAAATATTAATTTCCTAGGGTTTCTATAATTGACGACTCTTTAGGACAAAGACTTAATTAGTAGTACTCCTATAAGGTAAACGAACGAGGTAATTTTCTTGATGGAATAAAATTACAGTTGCCTTTGCCCACTTTGCTTCCTCTTGTCACAAGAAAGCAGACATGTCTTTCAGATTAAATATATAGATGTTCTTGAGTAAAAGAATTATATTATAGTAATATTATTAAACTTATTAAAAGGGAAAAAAAAGAAAAAGAAAATGGTAATATATACCTGGAGCTAGCATACTGAAAGAGTTTGCCAGTAGCAGAGAAAATGATGAGTGCAACTTCAGCATCACAAAGTACAGAAAGCTCAGCAGCTTTCTTGAAAAGCCCTCTTCTCCTCTTTGAAAATGTCACTTGCCTTGCTGTTATGTTGTCGATCTTCTTTATCTTTATCTTCTCTCTAGCCATTCTAATTTCACACTTGTATCTCTTTTCACTACATAAACAACAACTCAAAATATTATACCTTGACTGAATCACACAAGATGTTAGGCTACTTACTACACAAATGAGAGAGATGCTAGATATTTGTGAATTTACAACAGTGATGTGATACTCATTAAGTTAAATTTAAGAAACCCTAAAAGAGGGAAAGAATTTAATAAATAAAGAAACCCCAGTTCAGATCCACTATGAAAATGCACCAATTATTGGGTACGAACGTGCTACAGTACCTCTCAAGTTACAAATCGATATAATATATGCTTTGGATTGGCGAATCAGCACTGTTCACTTCTTCTTGGAACTAACTGGAAAACAAGAAAAACAAAGAATTTTTTTTATGTTTTCAAGAGAGAGATGCTCCTGGAAGATATTATTCGTTTATATCAGAAAGCTCAACCAATTATAACTCAGAGAGGCTGAAAAAAGAAAATAAAACCTAGAGAGAGAGAAGGAGGGGTGGATGCTATGTCTGGTAACTTTACAGCTACTTACATCAAAAAATGTGGTTCGGGAATAGGGAAGTCCGCATTTACTTCTTATAGCAAAATGGAACATATACAGTATCACTGGCCTTTACTATTGAAGTCATATATATCCATAGGGAGACACTAAGCTAGCGTTTGGACATAGGTCCCAAATTTATTTTGAAAAATTTGATTTTGATGAAGTTTAGTTTGAAGATGAAAATATGTTTGGACATACGTTTTCAAAATATATTTTCCAACTTTATTTTGAAAAAATATATACATAATTCTCAAGTTTTGGGATTTTGGCCCAAATTCAGCTCAATAGCTGATTTTGGAATTTGAAATTTTTGATTTGGGATTTAGCTAAAATATGAGTAAAATTTATGGCCAAACATGAGTTTTGAAAATAAATCTCAAATTTATTTTGACAAAACTCATGGCCAAACAGAGCCTAAAAAGAGCAGTTCACTGTACAAAATATTCCGTATTTACGAAACGTCCGGGAAGAATATATCCCAAAGGAGTGTGATGTAGACAACTTACCCGGATGCAAATTTTAATGACTGATTTAAGCCATGACTTAAAAGTCACACGGAGACAGTATCGACTAAAATTAAGTTAGCTATGTGATGATATGTCATGACACGTGAGTCAATAGAATAATGACAGTTGGCGAAGAATAAGTTGAAGAGGCACGAGCTTTAACAGATACGGGCAAAGATTCAACAAAACCATAAGGAATGGATGCTCGAACCTCTTGATAATTTGAAGAAACATCGGAGGAATCAACTTAGATAGTAAAAAAGTATAGATATGTATTATTGGAAGTTAATGAGCATTAATTACAGAAAACATTATAGATCTGTACTAAACAGTTATGATTGCCAATTATAACTTACATTAAATATCATTAATTGTCCATAATGACTCCATTATGGGAGGAAATAAACGTATTACTTAGAAGTAGCTATAAAAGGAGAGGGATAAACATTCATAAGGACACGATATACTATTGAAAATACACAAATTTACTTTGCTTTCTATCCAACTATCGTTTATATCAATTATTCTTATTTTTATTTGATTATCAGTAACCCGAGTTTTTCTAAAAGAAAGTTTTGACCTAACTTCCTATTTTTTGGTTAAATAGAAACAACTTAACCGTTATTCTAATACGGATAGTAATGTAATATATCAAGTTATTTAGTACCATATATTTTAGGATATTAATCAATTAAAATTATAATTTCCTTTTAAATAACCTAAAGGTATAAATATATTACTCATTAATTATCAGTGCAGAGATTTAAATTCTATCTTTTATCCTTACATTTACCTCATTTGCTATATTTTAAGACAAAAATAGTAATAATATGAAATAACATGCACGAGCGAAAAGGCGCTTTAAGTGTGTGTTCCATTCGTGGACATGTAAATTTGAACTTGGCATAACTATAAAACTACAAAATAAATTAGGAAAGTAAAAGGAATCAAAAAGAGTAAATGACAGACAGAAACATCATGTGTCGGTTCCGAGTACTGAAGGAAATTGTATGTGATAACGGCCAGGAATTTATAGGCGCATAAATCACATAATTTTGCCAAAGTTGACAAATTAAAAGAATTACCTCAAATCCTTACCATCCGGTGGGTAATGGACAAGCTGAATCAACAAATAAAATCATTATCAACAACTTGAAAAAAAGATTGGAGGAATCTAAAGACAATTGACTAGAGGTGTTACCTGGGGTCTTCTGGGCTTATCGAACAACGGCAAAAACAAATACGGGGGAAATATCGTTCTCGCTTGTATATGGAGCTGAAGCTTTAATTCCAGTCGAGATAGGAGAACCAAGTACGAGATATACTCAAGCTACTGAGGAATCAAACAAAGAAGAGATGCGGGTAAACCCGAATTTACTTGAAGAAAGGAGGGAAGCTGCTTCAATAAGGATGTCAACACAAAAATAAGTTATGGAGCAGTACTTCAACCGGAAAGCTTGTCTCAGATACTTCAAGATTGGGGACTTCGTACTCAAGAAAGTTTTCCAATCCACGAGGACAGCGAATGTAGGAAAGTTAAGTCAAACTTGGGAAGGACCTTATAAGATTCATGGTATCGCAGGAAAAGGAGCATACGAGCTCGAAATATTGGATGGAAAGATTCTACCTTCAAATTGGAATGATGTTCATCTGAAGAGATACTATTTCTAAGGAAAAGAAATACCCACGGGCAGGTATCCCCATTAAGAATTTTTATTTTTGAATTATTAAAGTTTTACTACTAACGATTTTAGATGATAGGTAAAAATCTAGCCCGCATTAATGATGAATTACGACTTGAAAGACACACGGAAAAAACATAATTTTTGGTCTAGGGTTACAACTATTCTGATGGAAATTTAAAAGGGTTAACCAGTCTTCATTTAAAATCGTACCTCCGAGTCCCGTATGTTTTTCCTTTTCAGGAAAAGGACCGCATGGAAGCAATAATCAAGTGCTCGAGATTTCATATTTTAAAGCTCAAACGCTTGGGGGACTATATAATATACATATGATATATATATAAAGAAGGCAAAGAAGACTGAAAATAACTAAAGTCCAAGTCAAGCCCAAAAGTCTACTCATCAAATATCAAGTTCAGAGCAAAGTCACGAGCCAATAACACAAGTCAACCAAAAAACATTCATATAGATTTCAAAATCTTCTGATGTTAAGGTTAAAGGCAGTAATTAGCCATGGGTCATAAAGAAACCCTTGGATTTTTTTTTTTTTTTTTGCAAATCTGTTGTAAATAAAACAATTACAGAAAAGTAATAAAAGATTACATGTAAGATGTTATTTAAACTAGTCAAAGTTCAAATGAAAACTTTATCAAAGTTGTTTCAAGAAGCATGTGTGTTCCTATTTTTTTTTTCCCGTATATTTACACCATTATGAAGTTGAGACATCTTCTTCATTAGGTGTCGTATATAAAAGGGCCCTCTTTTATAATGTGACGACCCAAAGAGTCATCACCTATTTTTTCCTTGATCCTGTGCTTCTGAGGCCTTGAAAACCTTATTTTTACTTGCCTCGATTTGCATGCGCAGTCCGGGCGCGTAGCCGGAAATATTATATATTAAATTTTGTGAAAAATTTTAAAATGTGGCTTTAAAATGATTAAAGTTGACTTCGTTCAATATTTTTGGTAAACGGACCCGGACTAGGACCCGGACCTGGACTCGGACCCGTGATTTGACGGTTCCGGAGGATCTGTAAAAAAATATGGGACTCAGACATGTGCCCGGAGACAAAATCCGAGTCTAGAGCCCGAGAAAAGAATTTTTCTGTGAAATTATTTTTCTGAAATTTTTAAGGAAAATGGAAATAAAAATTGATTAAAAGACTGTGGCATCGGGCTCGTATTTTAGTTCCGACACCCGGTACAAGTTTTATATATGGTTTAAGCACTATCTGTAAAGTTTGGTTGAAAACGGACGTCATTTGACATGTTTCAGACTTAAAGTGGAAAATTTGTGTTTTTATGAAAAGTTGGAAGAAATCATGTGATTTGAGTCTTGATTCTATGTATATGATGTCATTTTGCCGATTTGATCGCACGAGCAAGTCCGTAGGATATTTTTGAGGTTGTGTGTATGTTTGGTTTGGAGCCCCGAGGGCTTGTGTGAGTTTTGGATAGGTGTCGAGTTGCATTTTAAACTTTGGAACTGCAGATTTTGCTTCAGGTGCTTCAGACCTGCAGGCTTCGCTTGGTTCGCAAATGCGAACGGACCATCGCAAATGCGAAGAAGGACCAGGTCTGCCCAGTCTCGTATTTCCCAAGCCTGTTGGGTTCGCAATTGCAAATCCAGGTTCGCATTTCCCACATCTGCAACCTGCATTTTTCATACTTAAACGATTTTAAGCCCAATTTTTCATATTTCTCAAACCCAAACATCCATTGGCAATTTTTCAAGAACTCTTCCTTCTCCAATCTATTTGTAAGTTGACTTTCACTTAATTTCTTCAATCTTTAACATCATTTATCATGTTTTCATCTTAAAATCAAAGTTTTTCATGGGTGAAAATGTGTATTTTGGGTAGAACCTAGGTTTTCTTAAATTTTGAGATTTGGACCTCAATTTCAGGTCCGATTTCAAAACAAATTATAGATATGAACTCGTGGGGGAATGGGGTAACCGAGTTTTGATTTGAACCTCGGGTTTTAACCACGTGGGCCCGAGGGAATTTTGGGAATTTTTGAGTAAAATTTTGGGAAATTCATTTTCATGCATTCAAGTTGATTCAATTAGCATTTGTTGATATATTCAAGTAATTTGTGACTAGATTCGAGCGTTTTTATGGTGAATTCGAGGGGTAAAGCTATACTAGAGGATTGAGTTGAGTTTGGAGCATTCGAGGTAAGTGTTTGGTCTAACTTTGGCTTGAGGGAATAGGAGTAGAGTCTTATTTGCTAATTGCTATTTGTCGAGTACGGTGTATAGGCATGGTGACGAGTATCTATACACTGGTGTCGAGCTTGACCGTGAGTCCTGAATTGCTAAATTATCGAATGCTTAATTGTTGTTTATGAGGACTTGGTTGGAAATCTCTAAACACTGAGCCAGTAATTGTTGAGACTTCCGCTTTATTATTAAATGCTTCGTTATTTCTAATATTGTCAATGTTCGTTAAAAAGGTAATTGATAATTGGCTTGCCTAGCTCCTAGTAGTATGCGCCATCACGACTCCCGAGGGTGGAAAATCCGGATCGTGATAAGTTGGTATCAGAGCATTAGGTTACATAGGTCTCACAACTCACGGACAAACTCGGTAGAGTCTGAGGGATCAGTACAGAGAGGTCTTTATTTATCCCCCAGAGGCTACAGAGTTAGAAAAGTTTCACATTTGTTCTTTCTTGTCGTGCGGCTCTATTTCTCAAGTACCGATTGAATTTCTACTCTGTTCCTCCGCAGATGGCGAGAACACGTGTGTGAGCACGTGAATTATTCCCACAAAATTCAAACAAAAAAGATTTTTTCTTATTTTTATAATTTTTGTGAATTTTGTATTAATTGTTTGCATTTTATTTGTGCATTTTAATTGATATGAAAAATAAAAAAAATACATTTGCACTTGCATTTAATTTTCCATTTTAGTATTAATTAGGGGTTAATTTATTTTAGAATAAAATATAAAGAAAATAACAAAAATGGTCCGTCTTGCATTTTTAGTTTAAATTTGTATTAGTTTGCATTTTTATTAAGGAATTAATTAGAAAATCTAATTTTTAGTGATAATTTGATTGTGAGTTTTATTTCAGCATTTTTAATAAAATCAGAAAAAATACAAAAAATACAAAATGAAAGCAATAAATAGGAATTAATAAAGAAAATAAAGAAAAACATAGGCTAATGTAATTTGGGCAAAAAACGAGGCTAGCCCAAACGTTTTCGCCCAGGCCATATCCCCAATCCAGCCCAAATAATTCCCTCACCCAGTCCAAACACCCGACCCAGTCCTCCTATAACTAAAACGACCCCGTTTTAGGCTAGGATTGATCTCAGCCGTTAATTTTTTCGGATCTAACGGCCACAAATGGCCCTCGTTATTGTGATATAACTGTCTGATCGTGTATATTAACCCTAGAGACAAACCTTTCCTCCTCGTACTGTCTCTAGCCGCCATCACCGTCTCCGTCACTGCTCCGCCATCAGCCGCCGGCCGAAAATCATCGTCGCCGCCGGCGGAGCTCGAAATGAGCCCAAATTTACACCACCGAACCCTCTATCCCTCCTCTTTCCATTCCCACGCTTGGTTTCTCTCGAATCACAGCCAAGGTCTTCAAATCTTGAGTTTAAATTTTCCGGCCAAGTCACTACTCTGTCCAAACCGGCTCAAATTCACACCATACCTTCCCCTGACCTCCCTTATCCCTAATATCTCATTAGTTCCAGTCAAATATCACCGGAGCTCGTTGAATCGTGAATCTAGGGTTTGCTGTCAAGGTCTCTTGAATTCCAGCCAGTGTTTGAATGATTTAAAACCATATTATATGTTTGTTCTTAGTAAGAACAAACACATAATATCGTTTGAAGATCATTTTCAAGCTCGGTCAAGTCAAATGCTCAAATCAGTGAGTTCGTTTATTTTTTTTTCCTTCTTTTTCTTCTTCGTTTTCAGTAGTTTATTATCGTGGCTTTGTTTTCAATCAGTGAGATTTCTATGTGCTTTGAATTAAATATTAGATTAGTTAGATGAATTTCCGTTTAAGTTTCTGTTTGGATTAATCATTTAGCATAATTGGGTCGCTTTGACATTTGAATTAATTTCTTGCATACTTAGGTTAATTGATCGAAAATTTAGTCTAGGTATTCCTTTAAGTTTAGTTTTGCATCTAGATTTGTTGTTCTGATTGGATTTTGTTCATGTCACTGTGTTCTAATTAGTTGTTTGAATCGACGATTAGTTGATTTCCAGCTCAGTAGTCATTCAGTTAATTAGGTTTAGGGTTGATTATAGCTGAGTTGTTCTGATAATAATGAGTTAGTATTTTCAGGGGAATTTCAGGGGTAGTTTGGGCGTTGAAAATGGTTCAGTTTGTTAAGACATGGTAATTTTAAAATGCAAGTAAGGGTACTATAGATATTTACAATAGCATAGGAATAAGGTAGATGAAGGTAGAACCTTCCAGGACATTCCAAATGGGGTTTTAGTGTAAGTTTTAATAATTTTGGTAGTAGTAACTTGAGTAGAAAGTCAGGAAATGAGGGACATGTAAGCAAAAATAAAAATTAAAAAAGGACTAAGGTTGAAAACTGAAAATCTAAGGGTTGCCCTCATTAGTGCCTATAAAAGGGCATGCCCTTTACTCATTCATAAGTTTGAAGCCTCCAAAATTCCCCCCAAAAACTTCCTCTTCAATTTCAGATCTGATTTTGAAATTCAAATCTTCAAAAAATCCAAAAACGATAAACATCAGTAAAAAATCCAAAAATATCACTGTTACATCGATCATCCTCAAGTTTTAGTTCTTGATTCAATTAGTTAGTCCATTTAAGATTAGAATTAGGTCGGATCTCTCTGTTTCTGTTCTGTAATCGAAGCTCAAAGCATCTGAAGGCTTATTCGAGTTTGTTATTGTTTCTTTTATTGCTGAAATTGCTATCTGATCTCCTGATTTGAGTTCAAGTCTATTGGAGGTGTATTTGGTTGATTTTACTTCTTCCTGGGTCATGTAAAATTGGTGAATCCTGATCTGCTGAGTTGCTGCTGACCTTTCTTCTTCTTCATTGTTTCCTACCTCCAGGTACACTGCTTTGAAACATTCTGATGTAACTCTGAGTTTGAAGTTAAAATAAAATGCATTCATGACTTGGCTGCTTGATGATGTGCACTCATTTGGACGGTTACTTATCATTGTAGATAGATTGTTATGAAGTAGTTTAATCTAGTTTTTGCCTGATGTGTATAACGTAGACTGTTAACTAATGGACTGTCTAAACTGATAATTCTCAGATTTGTATGAGCTTTTTGATATCCTGTTAGATTAGTAGCATAGCTCACGATTGATCGTAGTTAGTATCATGATAGCCTCTTCGTACATTTGTGTAAAAGCAACTCAGAAAGCATTTAATAATTGTTTTCATTTTCAATATATTAGTTTAATAGTTCTAATTTGTTAGTTTTGGTTGGTTTCACCACAGCTATGTTGAATCTGTTTTCATTTTATGCTATTCTACTATAGTAGTTAAATGTAGAATAAGAAAGTTGGTTAACAATCCTCCTGTAGATTCGAAGTCGAGATAGAGTAGACGTTGCCTGGAAATGGAACTTGAAATATGAACTCATGTGTTGCATTGTCACAAAATCAAGTAGTCCCTGATATTAAGATGTAGATTCGAATCTCATATTCAGTAGGTACTGTTGCAAATCTAACAAAAGGTCCTCAAGTTCTGTCCTGTGGAAATTTTAATTTCTAGTTATGCTAGTGTCAATATTTTCTGTACCTATTGTCCTTCAGTGTAAACACGACTAAGGCCCAAAGACTCGAAACCAAATTGGTAACAAGTCAGTAGCAATTCGTTGATGGGTTTATTGGTTCTAAATCATATTAATGACAGTTTGGCTTGCTGTTAGATAAAAGTTGAATTGATTTGGGCTTTTGTGGATGTGTGGTTTAGTTGGACCCAGGATTACCATTTCATTTGGGATTTATATAAAGACCAATCTTCTGTAACAGTATATTGCACATGCAAAGTAAATAGGGCCTTTTCTTTATTTTTAGAGACAAAAAAATAGAAAATCATAGTCGCTTTAGGATTGGCCCATAAATAAAAAATGAGACGAACCTCGCCAAATAAAATTACAAATTGCATGGCCCTCAATAAATATTATATTAATTTTAGACTTCGGGATGGGCCGTTTTGCGAATTTCACGGCCTTCCCCAAAATAATAATACGTTAGACTCTTTAAGCACGATTTTAATAAAATTACTTTCTTAAACTCGGGTGCGCATTGATGCGACCCAAATCCAAATCTCCACGGAGTCAAAATGTGTTAACAACCACGGGTGCACTGGTGCGACGTGGTTCGAGACGCATTTTCACGACGTTGCAATTCTTATTAAAAATAAAAAATAAAAAGCGGTTTATTAATAAAAGGCACATAGGTTAGAACATGTATTAAAAATAAGATAAAATCAAATACAACAGTTGAGCGACCGTGCTAGAACCAC